>CM033623.1:2004484-2274484 GCA_019453435.1 Rhinogobius similis
GTTTGTAGAGAAAAGTTGAAAAATGTGTTGAAAATTACAGGAAGTAGACACAATGATGACATCACACATGGGAGCCAAAAGTTACGCATAATTTACACAAAAGAAACTCCTTTTTTTTTTTTTTACACTTTAAACAGTGATTCAGCAAAATGACGGTGTTCACGCATTATTTCTTTGTCAAATTAAGAAAAAGAAAAAAATCGATGACTTTAGAGGTGTTTTGGCCCAGTGTAAAGGATGGTTTTTTTGGTAATTTCCTTGTGTGATGTCATCATTTACAACCAGGAAGTAAAATTAAAAACCTAATAATGTTTTTTTTTCTCTAACCCAGTTCTGCCGAGTTAGCTTACCTGCCCCAAAGCCCTGAACTTAACCAAATTATTGGCTCCGTGAAAAAAATAAAAACAACAATAACAATTTGTGCTAGCGTAGCCACCAGCGCAAAGTGGCATAAGTGGTTTGGGAAAAAAATAAATAAATAAACACCTAATAAAATAGCTAAACTGGGATAAAATTTGTATGAAATAAATACAAATAAAACATATTTATCTGTAACTGCATTTTAGTTAAACCTGTCAGAGGCGCAACACAATAAAGCCGACATAACATTACATACATATACATTTCTTGAACTTTTTGTTGTTGTTGTGAGTAAATGTGAGCTGTGTGGGCATAGTCTAAAAGCAGGGCCCGCCCCCGTGCCCTTTTGGCCCCTCCCACCCTCCTGCCAGACAGCACATGTGAGGCTAAGTTGAGAGTTGAGCTGCAGTTGGATCAGCAGCATGTGGCAGCCAAACTCGTGCCCCTCGTGCTCTGCAGGATGAACGCGCTCTGCTCCCTTCTCTGTGTCAAGTACAGGTATGCACGCACGGCCATTACGTCTAAAAAGGGAGAAATTAGCTTGGCTTTTGTGGGTTAGCCTGGTAGAAAGGGCTAAAAAGTCCCACACATGCTTCTTCAGTGGTAAACACATTGCTCAACGGTTCAAAAAGGTGAGCGGTTCAAGCAGAAAAACAAGTCATTCAGCAAGTAATTTTCTGTACAAAAGACTAGATTATGAATAGTTTTGATGGAATATGCAAGTGTTTTCCTGCGTCTGTTTTTCCTCATCATTTTACCATGTCTGTTTAGCAACTCAATCTTTTTAACTTGTTTATTTCACACCGTCAAAAATATTTCTTGCTATTTATGTCCGTTGTTTGCTCATGAAGCTGTTTTTCATGTTTTCTTGTGCAATTTCCCGCGTTTTGCACATGTTTGTGTCGTTTTCAAATTGCAACTAAACTAAACTAACTCACCGATAATTGTTTGCACTTTTTAAGAGTCAAGGTTATTCCTAAAACAGCTTTCTTCTCTTGAGGGGGCACCTGTTGGTTTTAAAAAGAGTGTAAGATGATTAGACAAGTTCATGGCCATTACTAGAAAACTACTACAAACTATGCTTCTTGCGTTACACGGATTATGCCTGATCTATGGCTGTCATCGGCTGTATTTACTTGTCAGACTGGCAACTTATCTAAACTTTATCTGTGGTGGCATGTCCCTTGACGGTGTTCACCTAATGCTTGAAACAGATTTGTTGTGCAGCTTTTTTTTCTAATGCAGTTGTTGTGCTCAGTCCAACTTGACTAACTTTATTTTTCAGAACTTTTTAAATGTAATTTTACCACAATGAAATGAAAAATGCTTTGAAATCGTTTGTGGATATGTGAGTTTTTGGCTGCTTTCTGTGATCCAAAAGTCAAAGCTGTTCAATTATAGTAGTAGAAATTGTCAAAAATAAATACAAATAATACCCAGATACCAAACTAGATATTCAGTTTCAAGACTGAAAAAAAAAATCTTAAATTGAACAGAATTGGACTTTTACTGAACACTTTTAGAATGGTCTTTTGAGACTACATTGTGTCTATTCAACTTTATTTTACCAAGGGCCAGAGTTTTCGGTTGGTATTGAGCACCAACGCTTTTGAAAATAAAATAAAATAACACGAAAGGCTTTAACAAAATGCAGAACTAAACCAGGACAAAACCAGGACAAAACCAGGACAAAACCAGGACAAAACCAGGACAAAACCAGGACAAAACCAGGACAAAACCAGGACAAAACCAGGACAAAACCAGGACAAAACCAGGACAAAACCAGGACAAAACCAGGACAAAACCAGGACAAAACCAGGACAAAACCAGGACAAAACCAGGACATAACCAGGACATAACCATTAACAACAGATAAAATATTTTCTATATTTTTGAGGGCCAGATCATAAGCCTTGGAGGGCTTGATTTGGCCCCCGGGCCTTAAATTAGGGTACATGGTAACACTATTATTTTGCATTTAAATTACGTTGTATTGTCTACAAATTGTGTTTTTCTTACAATTGCGGTATCAAAATTGGTATTGAGTATTTTCCTTAGCATTGAAATAAAGTTTTACATTTTAGTGTAGTAATATGCTAGTAGTATTCAAATTGCAGGGTTAGCAGCTGAGATTACCACCACATGGACTGTCGTATTTTTATTCCACAAACAGTAAAAAAAATATCAATTTTAACGTGTATTCCCTCAGGAGTTCTTAATACATAAATTGTAACGTTGAGTGTTTTCATAAAGGAACCCTTCACCTCTTTTCTAAACCCACGATGCAATAATTACTGTTACACTATCAGATTTCACTCCCAAGACTGTATTTGTAGGGCGTGGGTATCAAGTGGACGGATATCTTCAACTTTGTCAACAAAATCCAAGTTATTACAGAAACGCGAGAACTAAACTAAATAATCACACTGTTTTTATGTTGTTTTTTTCCCAGACGCTGCTTCCAGGCTCACCATTTGTACGTGGAGGACGGCACCTCACCCAGAGCTCTGCCCAGTGACGCTTCGCCTGCCGTCACCATCCCAGGTAACCTTAACCACACATTAGCATTAGCAATTAGCAGAGTTCAGTTATGCAATCGGGTTAGTGCAGATTTAGTGTAGTCTTTTGCCAGTAAAGATGGTTTCGGTTTGGTTCTTGTACTTGTGTAGAGTGTACATGCCCTTAGCAAAAAAAAAAAAATAAACAGGTTCTCATGTTTTTCTAATTAGTTTGGTGGAATAGCACCCGTGGTAAATATTTATCATAGTTTTACAGTCGTCAAGTTACAGGATTCTTGCTGGATTCTATTGTAGAATGTGATGATGTCATACTTCCAGGTTGGGGGGTAAGAGATTACATTGAACTTTGGCAGGAAATTTTCAAAATACAAATTCGCAAAATTCCGAGAACAGTCTGTTTTACAACAAAATTTTCCATTTTAATGATCATTATTTTAGTTGACCCTCATTGTGTTAAATATTATCGGCTCATATAATGCTGTGATGTCGTCTGAAACCCAGCAATAGCGGAATCCCTCTGTGATGTCATCAACAGGCGACGTTCAGTTGAAAATACAGGGACAGTTTAAACGCAATGGACACAGCATTCAACAAAATAAATGTGTTATCAGGTATTATTGATTGTCAAATTATAAGTATTGTGTAATTTTATATGGATTGTTGTCCTTTTTCACAGTATGGTTGCTAGATAAGAGTTATGTCATATTTGCTGCTCATATTCAACCAGGAAGTAACATTATAAACTCAAAACTAGGGATAAATGGGCAAAATATTATGTAAAGTCTTAAATATAATCATGTTCAGTACGTTTTAGTTGAATGTGTCGTCTAATCTGGCATATACTCTTAAATTATATTTGCCCAAGTTTACAAGTACACCAATAAAAGTATACTTACACTTACATACTTCGTGGAACTATATTTTGGGACTAAATTGCCCCACTTTTGGTATAAAAAATACACTTTGAAGTATGCTTAAAGCGGACTGTCTTAATTTTAGTTTAATAAAATAAATTAAATACTATTCTTTTTGATAAGAGCATTTCTTTTTAAGTGCACATGACAGGTTAGACAACTCAGCTCGGGGGCATAGTTAACATAATTATATTCAGGAATACGCTATAAATCTTAGCTGGTTTGACTTTGTTTTGACAATTTTGCTAAAGTTTATAACTGTACTTCCTAGTTGGACATGAGCAACCGACGTGAGGTAGTATTTTCATAACCGTTATCTGGCAACAGTTCTGTAAACAAGGGTCAAAACTAGCATGATTTACACAATACACAATGATAAGAAAAATGAAAATATATGACAACACTTTTACTGCGTTAAATTGGTGTTTAAACTGTAAAAAGTGTGATCCTTGTGTATACATTTCACCTGGTTTAAGATAAGATCTGGTTCCGTTTGGCTGGAATCATTAATGTCATCAGTGTATTTTTGAGCTCAGTGTTATTTTTCAACTTTTTTTCTTCACCAATCCCACTTGACTGCTGTAAAATTAGCAATGAACTATAAGGCCAAGTCTCCAGTCACCAGCAGGTTGTTCTGGTGGCCCGTTGAACTTTTAAAGCAAATATAGAACAACTTTGCTGTTGATGGTGTGTTTACAAGCCTGGTCAATGGAGCAGAGAGTGGGATTGCTTTTTTTAACTCATCCATCTTAAGTCTGGGCTTTTGGGTTAGCCCGCTTCACGGTACTAACTAGGGTCACCTGAAGGTTGCATTGTGGGTCAAAGGTCAGAGCTTTTTCTGAACTAAAGCTCTCATCTTCCACAGATCGCTTTCCATCTAAATTACAATGTTTGAAAACTTATTCGGCGTGACTTATCTTCAGTAAAGCCATGAGACTTTGCTAAAAAAAAAAAAAAAAAAAAAAGTCATTTCAAGGTGTAAATGTCATTTTAGAGTTTGAGTACTTCATTTGCATACTAGAAAAGCTAGAGGGCAAAACACAATATTAGGTAAAGCTTTAAGAATAACCTCGAGCTCATGATGTTATGTTGTGATGTTACGGTCTTAAGTTGCACATTATAACTTTTCTGGAGGAGGGTCAACCACCTGCTTGTCTCCATGGCGATGTTATTGCTTTGCTTGGAATGTACCACAGTTTGGCATTCAACTTGCATGTATTCAATTACAGGACACATGGTACAGCAATAAACAAATCAATCATGCATTTATTTCATTGCAATGTATTGATAAAGCTTGTACATACTTGTCTCCTGATACGTTTTGAGCAAAAACCAAAACTTTTATTTATTATTGTTCAATAAATTATATAATTAAAAATATTTTTAGCTGTCAACATTTACCTTACATACTGGCATTGACTTTTTCTTCTTATTTTTTTTTTTTTTTGTGGTACATTTTGGAACATTTTGGCTGCATTGGGTGGACTATGCTATTATATTGACAACTCATTAGAAATATCACCTTAATGTGTTTCTTTGTACAATTTTTGCTTTATAGGTAAGAGTTTACTCTCATTTTGAATTCTGTAGAGGTGTAATATCAGTGGAACAAACTAATCGTGATATTTTATGAAACGATATATTGTTATTTAATTGTTGTTGTGACAGGGATAGTGACAGACTCCTTAAAGTTACATAGTGCACTTTAAAAGGAACAAACCAAACCGGATCGAGACTGACCGATGTGGGTTTCTTGAGCCGATACTGATATCCAATATTTGGCTTGTGCTGTTGCCAAGAATATTCACTGATCCCGATATTTAGACTTTTAAATCCATAGCAAGCTTATAATAAGTCAATTTTAAGTTGAAGTCAAGTTCACAAATTAACTTTTCACAATAAAAATAACAGTGTATTCAAGATATAAAATCATTTGTTGCATTATTGTATAGCTATATTGATTTTTTTTTTTTTTTTTTTTTTTTTACCTAATTGCTATTTTGTTGCCATGTTTATTAATTATCTGTTCAAAAACACAAAAAAATGGAAAAAAAATCAGCCGGTGTTGGCCAATATTGATACAAGAACCATTACATCCCAATTCCGTAAATACAAAATAACAAAAATGTATGTCCAGTTTTCTCCACCTAAAAAGCAAATTGGTGCTTTCTAATCAACTGTTTTCCCTGTCGATCCATCGCAAGGACAATATAATAGTGCAGGCCTCCGTTCCCTTCTTACTTCTCACATCCGGGGTTCAAATTTAGCCCCTTCCTCTCCCCTCCCGCTGACGTGTGGCTGAGGTTTAAGCGGTGCCCCATGCGCTCGTCACACCTGCGATGGCTCGGAATGTCCGCCGCTGTCATGTGAGACGCTCCGTGTAACGTATCTGCTGCTGCCGGGAGCTCGGCACGAGAGGGGAAAGGCAGCGCTGGTGTTTGAACATATGTTAGCTGCGGTAATTCATAGAATGAGATCAGACCTGGAGCTGAGCCGGAACACATCCCATAATCCTCTTTGTGGATTTGTAACCTGCAGCCTCTGACTCCCATGCACTCATATTACTACACGTACACCATGGACGAGTCAAATTGAATTAAGTGGGCAGTTATTCTCTTTATGTACTGACAATACAGTTTTATATTAGCGTGTAATAACTCAAACTAACAAAGGTTAGCATTGTTTGTAAGCGAGGATTCCAGAGGAAAGATTCAAATTGTGAACAGTATATTTTTTTCTGCGAAACTTTAATCCCTGTTAATTACTGACACTAAAATCTGAGGAGAATTGAGTTAAGTGTTTCTAATATTTAAGTTCCAATGTGTTTTCCTTGATGTTGTTTCATTAAAGACTGGAAACTGGAAAAACTGGGGTCCAACATGTGTCAAACTGGGAGTCAAAATGTGTCAAAATGGGGTTCAAAATGCAGCAAACTGGGGTCCAAAATGCAGCAAACTGGGGTCCAAAATGCAGCAAACTGGGGTCCAAAATGCAGCAAACTGGGGTCCAAAATGCAGCAAACTGGGGTCCAAAATGCAGCAAACTGGGGTCCAAAATGCAGCAAACTGGGGGCCAAAATGCAGCAAACTGGGGTCCAAAATGCGGTAACCTGGTTGCCAAAATCCGGCAACCTGGGGTTCAAAATGCAGCAAACCGAGGTCCAAAATGCAGCAAACCGGGGTCCAAAATGCAGCAAACCGGGGTCCAAAATGCAGCAAACCGGGGTCCAAAATGCAGCAAACCGGGGTCCAAAATGCAGCAAACCGGGGTCCAAAATGCAGCAAACCGGGGTCCAAAATGCAGCAAACCGGGGTCCAAAATGCAGCAAACCGGGGTCCAAAATGCAGCAAACCGGGGTCCAAAATGCAGCAAACCGGGGTCCAAAATGAGCCCAAAAGGCAGCAAACTGGGGTTCAAAATCTGGCCAAAATGCGGCAAACTCGGGTCCACAATGCGGCCAAAATGCAGCAAATACGGTTCCAAAATCCTTAAACCTAATGATCTTGTAACATTTAAAATTGCACAGACAATGTTCAAAGCAAGTTTTGAACTTTTACTACTAACACAACACAGTCTATGTTCACCAAAATAGAAAGTGGATACAACTTAAGCCCATAGTCCAATTTTAAGTTTGTGGAAAATATGCACAGTAAAGAAATGTTTGTATTGGCTATGTACATACATACAGTGTTACTACAGAAAAGAAAGGGTGGGGAAAAAAATAAATGCAAAATGAAGTGACTGTACACAAATTTAATGATGTTGGAAATTGGCTAAAGGTAGACTAACCAAGACGGGTAGGATACAATACATTTTAAAACTTCCTCTGTCTGCTTTTGGTTGGTTTGTTTGCTTTGTGTTTTGTCATATTAACTCAATGCTTCTTTCAAATCTTCAATCCAGTGTGCTGGGGAACACTAGTGTGCCTTGAAAAAATGTCCAGTTGAGTTAACAGACTGACACTTGTGGATGTAATTGACCAATTTACCTTTTTGGAGTGTCCTGAGCTACTTCTGCACTAAAAAATAACACAAAACCATCACTATTACCAAATTTAAAGAAGCAGACAGTGGCACAAACATTAGTTGGTTTGTTGTATACCATATTTTTTAACAAAATGGTCTGTTTTGGTAATGTTTTTGTGTGCCGTGGTAGTTTTTAAAACCCAAAAAGTGTGCCACAACCCAAAGAAGGTTGAACAACACTGCTCTAGTAAATGAATAAAAATGAAAACTCAAAAGGCTTATTCATTTGTCCTTTCGCAGACGACACAGAGGCCGTCTCCGTCCAGGACTTCATCAAGCACGTGTCACAACTCCATTCCAGTAACCACCATGGATTCTCTGAAGAGTTTGAGGTAAATATATACATATACACGATCTGTTTATTTTGGTGAGTCATGTGCAGGATATTGTCCGCCGAATGCTTGTTGTAACTGGAATACAGATCAGGGTTGATGGAGGAGTTCAGGAGTTCAGTATCAAAAAGTGAATATCTCCATTTTGTCACCATCTTCTACCATCAACATAAATAATGAGTAGATGAGTGGAATAATATTTTGATTACAGTAATATACATTTTGCTTTTGAAAACATTTATACAAAGAGTGAACTGTCAGCCACCGATGAGTTCAATTGTAAACCAACGGTAATGTAGATCATATTGTTAACGTTTAAATAAGACATTGTTTTGTTATATTGACATAGTATTGACTGAAAATTGATATCTAGATTTTCATTTTTGTCAATATCGCCCAAACCTACGTTTAACCCCAATCTCTACAGACAGACTCCTGAGTAGAGGTGGACGATATTGAAAAACTAAAATTTATGTCTATAGATTTATTGGAGTATCCTGATAAAGTTAATTCAACATAAATGTGTTTAAAGTGGATTTAAACTGAGGCTTAATTATGTGAATTTTTTGTAAAATAAATCACAAAAGTGCAGAAATGTCACCTTTTGCCATGATTTGAAAGTTAACAACATAACCTTTTTCTTTTTGTACTTTTAATCAGCTCTTTTTGCAGCATTTTTTAAGTGCGTATGACAGATTTTTATAATTTTCTAATTTTGACTTTATTCAGTGTATTAATGATGTAAATATAAATTCTAGTTTTACACCAATCAGGTAACGGTTTGTGGATAAAAGTTGAAAAATACCGTTGATGAGTTTATGCATAATTTACACAAAATAAACAACATTTTTGAGCCTTTAAAGATTGATTCAACTAAATAAAGGTGTTCACATGTATTTTTCTTTGTCATAAAAAAATGTCATTAGGACGTTAGGAGTTACAATGTACAGAGGGGGTCCTTGGTAAGTTAAGTGTGACGTCATCATTTACAACCAGGAAGTAAAATTAGAAACCTTAAAAAAACATAGAGAAACTGTGAAGATTTGAGCAGAATTTGAAATATATTTATCTTAAGGCGAGACGCTACAGGTGAATAAGAAAAAATATTAAGTTTCAAATTGATATCTTTAAATTTATCTTGTAGTTTACTCATATACATATAAGAAAAAAATTACGAGTTTTTCATCAGGGTCATGTTTTCATGTAGAAATAAAGCATTTCATGTGAAAAAAATTGCCAAAAATACACATATTTGGGACATTTAAATCTGAAATATGGACAGAACCAAGTTTGAATTTCTTAGTTCATTTTGTACACATATTAGTTACAAAAAACCTTAATGAGAGAATTTTGGATTTCTTATTTCGTTTTTGAGAAAACTAGATTTTTACTTTAAATTGCCCTAAAAATTCAAATTTTGCCTTCAATAAATAACTTCAATAAATCAGTTTTAGAATTAGAGAGGATCTACTTTAAGGCTGATCTTGATGTCTCTGTGGGAGAAAAATGCATTTTAAGAAAACGGCCTTTGAAGTTACAATGTCCCATAGAAATCTATCAATGAAGTGGATTAAATGGAAGAATAAAAGCAGATTGGACAAGTTTGTTGTTTCCGCATGAAAGCCGGTATGTTGAGAGAGCAAAAGGACCAAAAAAAAAAAAAAAAAGATTTGCCTGTAGTCTCGCCCTAACTGCATTTTAGTCAAATGAGAAGTCCAAGCTGTCACTTTAGGCACTTTAAAATACCAGATCAGATAACATTAAAAAAAGAAAGTCTTAATGGCATTTGCAGCGCGACAGCTCCATTCCAGCCGGCCTCTTCCCGTACTATCATGTTTACAACTTCAGCGCAGTGCGGGCCCTCCCTTCTCCCCCAGAATAGCCCTCTCCTCACACCGCATGCTGAATCCGTCTTTAATAGCGCTACAACAAGCAGCGCGGTGTGTTAAGCTTTAGAGGAAGTGCGCGTGGGGTGGTCTATTGCCAAATCCCCTTCTCCCCGCTCTCTCCTCTTCCCATAAGGCCGAGTGTGCCCCCCTCAGCTGTTTGCCTGGCAGCCACCCAGCCTTTAACACCCGCACGCCGCTCGCCCAGGAATAGCGCAGGCATTTTTAGGACTGTAAGCAAAACCGAGCGTTATTAAACAGAAATATATTCACGAGAGGTGCCGGCCCTCCAGGCGAACGGTGTAATTGATTGGGTTTAAATTTGCCCACAGCTCATTTCGACTGTTAGTATCTGACGTGTGGTGCCGAGCCCAGGGTCATGGAAATAAATGAACACGGCAGAGAGACATGGGCCGCGTTCTCGTGCAATCGAGGGAGATACGTGAGCCGAGAGGAAAGAAAAGATTAAAGTGCCTATGACGGATAATACTTAAGATTCTGCTAAAAAAAAAAAAATTAAAAAAAATTATCCTTTTTATTCCAGTTTGGCAATGTTTAAGATTTAAATTTTGACTTCCTGGTTATAAATCATGACATCACACTAGGAAATTCTATAACTGTTACCTAGCAATCATTTGGTACACAAACCTCAAAACCTCCTAATGTCACAGAAATGATTATACCCGTATATATAAATTATCCATTTATATATTATTATATAAATGTGTTTCTTGTGAGTAAATTGTCCCTAGCGTGATGCTGTCATATTTTGGAACTCTGCTCTACTAAATTTCAACATGTTTTTCAAATTTTCTTCACAAACTGACACTTGGTGTAAAGCTGTCATCATTTTTACAACAGGTTTTATTCCGCCAAATAAAGTCGAAACTAGAAAATTATAAAAACCTGTCATACCCACTTTAAACATGTAAGAAAACCTGAGCGTGAATAAGTATTCACCTTATTCCGCCCTGCTCACTTTTGCCTCTTTTTGCCACTGTTGTAAACGCACTTCCGTTAAAGCTAATGGCGAACGAGGGAAAAGTCTCACCACTAAAATGTTACATAAAGTAGATTGATTTGTGTAAAATGTTTAATGAACACGAGCAACAACAAGTCACATTGCACCGATTTCCTGGGCGTCCTGAAAACGGCTTTTTAGTCAAGTAGAACTTATTTTCTGTTAAGCTTGTCTGCCCCATGTAAACTAATACAACGGAAACAAGATGGCGGCGCCCGCGACAACTTCTGGAATAAGGTGAATAAAGTTGAACAAAACCGAAAAAAGATAAAACATGGTGCAAAATGTGTTTTAAAAGTGTGTTTTAATAGTGAACAAAACCGAAAAGAAAAGATAAAACATGGAAGAGAATTGAGTGAGTTAGTTTAAATGTGAACTAACTTTTCTGGTTCAGGACACACCACTTGCTTTTCTTTGCAGGTGTAATTGCTTTGTCTGGAATGCTCCACAGTATAGAATTAAACATATCTATCTTGCATTTATTCACTTGCGGGTTAAGGCTGCAACATGTATATCACAAGACAAATAAACTCAACAGAAAATAAGTTCTACACGGAATACAAAGCTTTCAAGCCCCAGGAAATCGGTGCTTTGTTGTTGCACGTGTACACTGAACATTTCACACAAATCAACCTACTTTATATAATGGCGGCGAGACTCTTCCCTTGTTCGCTTTTCGTGAACAGAGGCCTGTTCAAACTGGTGGCAAAAAGAGGCAAAAGTGGACGGGGCAGAATACGGTCAATTAAAAAGTAAATCACAAATCTAAGCTTGTTAGAGAAATCACTGTTTTTTTGTTTGTTTGTTTTTTTCAAAATTGCTCAGCTCTATTGCAGATATTTCTGTAAAAGATACTTGTCTTCCTCTGCTTGTCTCCATGGGGATAGATCAGTAAACGCCTTAACATGATGCCCGATGCACGTGGCCTTGCATTGAAATGGAATTGTTTTATTTTAAGGCTCCAGTTCAAGTCCTCTTGCTTCAGGTTAACAAGTATTTATGTGTAGCAGTAACTTCACACTCCTCCAGAGGTTGAATTATTATTTTTCCCTTCTACTAGTAGGTCATCACCAGATTGACTTTACAATAAACTATTTGCTCCCCTGTCACAATAAAAATTATTTTCTCTATCTCTTCTCATTTCTCATTGCAAAACTTCTGTGTATCTTCTGTGTTGAGCAGGAGATCCAGCGCTCTGCTGGAGACACCAGGACCACATGGGAGCAGTCAAATCAGGCCGAAAACAAGCACAAGAACAGATACATTAACATAGTGGCCTGTGAGTCTTCTTCTTCTTCTCTTAATAAACACTATCTCTGATCATGAATTTTAGTCCAAGTAATGTTTGAATGCTGTTCCTCAGACGATCACACCAGAGTGAAGCTGAAGCTGCTCGCAGGGAAAGAGTCCAGACATAATGACTACATCAACGCCAACTACGTGGACGTGAGTGTGGGCTTTTATTAAATAAACATCAAACAACAGTTCTACAGATATTTGTTTCTGCAAACATTTCATGCCAAGTGCAGTAGGTTCAGAACTCCTTCCTAAAGTTTAATAGGTAATAGGGGTTTATTTAAAAATTGTGATTTCTCTGAAAAAAGACTTCGATTGTGCTTTTATTCCCAATTATGAAATAAAAAACTGACCGAACAACCAGTACTTTTTTGCTAACATGATTCTGATTATTATTTTTAGTCCTGACAATTATATTGTGACCTGAATAATCACACATATTGATTACCTGTAAAGATGAAATCAAAATCAATATAATCAATGTGAATGTATACGATATCTGTACTTATGTAAATTTTTACTGTTGATACTTTTTACTTTTACTTCTCTACATTTGTACTTTCAACTATACTACATTTTTTAACTGGACTTAAAAGTAAAAGGTACTTTTCATTCCAACTTTGGGTAAACAAAAACATACAAAAACGCGAGAAAAAATAGGAAATTGATTGAGTTGTGTCTATTGAACAAAAATCGGCACAATTATTTTATTGTCCAAATCACTAGTTTGACGCTTTAGTGGTTGTCAAAATCTGTCTGAAATTTTTTACTCTAAAAGTACATTCAATATCTTTACTAAAGTAGACTTTTTCATGTTTTTCTTTTACTGAGTCATTGTTTTGCTCCTGTATCTCCACACTTTTGTACAAGTTCATCCACTGCTGGAAGTTGGTAAGTATTGTATCAGATCAGTATCGGAAGAAAGGGAATCGATATCCAATCCATGATTGTTCAGTAGATGCAATATTATACTTGGCCGTATAATCTTGACATCCCTAATTTATAAGAGAACCAAAATCAACTTACATCATCGCACCAACAAATTTACTAAATACAACTCTAGTCTTGGCACTTTTATTGCTGTTTGTAATTGTTCTCATGTGTTCTTTTTCCTCCACACAGGGCTATAATAAACGCCAAGCATACATTGCCACCCAGGGACCTCTCAAGTCGACATACGAAGACTTCTGGAGGATGGTTTTGGAGCAAAACACTGGCGTCATTGTGATGATTACCAATTTGGTGGAGAAGGGCCGGGTAAGTGCAACCCTCGTTATTAGGAGCCCCAATGAGAAATGCTTTTAAAACCACAAGTATCATGGCAACAAAAACATGAAAACAAGTGTGTGTTTTCTTGTTTTATTTCCCTTTCTGCTTAGCCCAAACTTGAAATCCTTTAATACCTGTGTTCCATTGTGAATGATCATCTTTAAATTGTGATAACGTTTATGAGCGTGTAGCATAATTCAAGTCATTGCCATTCACAGTTAAGTTAGTTGTACACATTAATAGCAGTTGTTTTGCTTCTTGCAGAGGAAATGTGGACAGTACTGGCCGTCGGAGAACAGTGAGGAGTACGGCAGCATTGTGGTTACTCTGAAGAGCACTCAGGTCTACGCCTGCTACACTGTCCGCTCCTTCACGCTGCGCAACACCAGAGTCAAGAAGGTGAGAAGAGACGGATCGAGCCTATGTTATGCTACACTTCTTTGGGGCTTTCTATCACCAATCATTGAATCACAGAATCATTATCATATCTTAATCACAGATAATTAATAATTATGCTATTATTGTCCTAAAGGTTTGTAATAATATCTATTGGGATATTTTAGCTACATTAAGTCATATCTTTGAATTGGAAAAATGTTTGTTTCAACTATCAAATATCTTTTAAGTGATTTGGGATCAGACTATATTGGGTTTACGTGTCATTCACCAGATATTCGGTTCCCTGCTTTAGTGTTGTCACAATAATACATTTTCATACTTTTTTTCAATTCAGTTTATTTTTGTAGTGCCCAAAATCACAACAGCAGGTGCTTTAATGAGTGACTGATAGAAAAACAGTTTAAATTAACAAAACTCAAAGGAACCTAGCAAATGGAAAACTGTCCCAGAGTGTTCCCCGTCCTTGACCCTCCTTCCCAGCAAGAAAAAAATACAAAAAACCCTGTGGGGGAAAAAGTAGAAAACTCTGGTAGTTCTACGCATCCATTTGGACTGTGGAGCCACATTTTTATACTAAGGAACAGTCTTGATACTGAATATCAATATCATTACTACAATTTAAACTATAACAGAATGTAATTTTCAACAGAAGTTTCTTTATTAGCACATTGTCTTAGAGGTGTGTTCATAGTTGTACATTCACCACATCAAAACTAAAACTAAACCAGGACTAAATGCTGAACTAAACCTGGACTAGATAAGGGTTAAACAGGACTAGAACAAGCCCAAACCAAGTCTATGTTTAGAAAAAATTGGCTCTATTTGGGATCAAATAACGCACCTATATACTATTTTTAATCTTGATGAAAACCTTACTAAAACTATGTAAAAGTCACATTATGTCTTATGTATTTCTTTCAGCATTGATACTTGTTCAAATGAGGATCTAGTTTTGATACTAGTTTTAGAGTCAATCAGGCGTGTTGCACAACATTGCATTTTTCTACACTGTTATCTACACAATTATCTGTTTTTGTTGTAATAAAATGCAACCGAGGGCCAGACACCCATTAAAAAAAAAAAGAGGAAAATCATTGCTCATATATAAGCCAAGTTGTTAACTAACTAACCCCCAGATTCACGACACAGAATAAAAGTCCCACTAGTCCACAGTCTGTCAAAAAGGTAATTTTTCAATTTGAGTCCAAATGGGATTTGTTCATATATTTATTTATTTTTTCGATTGTCTGTAATAAATGTATAATATGTTTTGAGAGGAGTGCAAATTTTGTCGTGTAGCAAAAAAAAAAAAACAGCACTGTATTACCTATGGCTACACAATGTCTATACATATACATTTTCTTCCATACAATGTAGAAATCATAAGGTGTATAGTATATATAGTAGTATTAGTCAATAATAAACTGAATTTGATAAATAAATCATATATAAAACAAAGCAGTAGGGGCCCACTAAAATGTTTGTTCCTGGGCCCCAGAATTTGGTGCGTCACCCCTGGTGTCAATCAGTATCTGAGTATCTTTTTTTTTTTTTAACCTACAACCTTTCCCAGCACAAACTAACAATCATAGTAAATTATTCCCTATTTACATTCTTTTTATTTCAGTTTGGTTGAATAAGTGTCTTAGTTATTAGATGCAACTGATCATAAAACAACGTTCGACTGTTTGACTCTGTTCCTACAGGGATCAAAAGGAGCCTCCAAAGGCCGTGGACAGAGTGAGCGGACAGTGCTTCAGTATCACTACACCCAGTGGCCTGACATGGGGGTGCCTGAGTACACTCTCCCCGTGCTCACGTTTGTCCACCGGTCGTCAGCTGCACAGACACCAGACATGGGTCCAATGGTGGTCCACTGCAGGTACAGCTCACTCATACTGTACTCAGTAATAACATGATTCTGATCACCCGCTTTATACTTACATTTACATTTTCCTTAAATCATCGCCAGACTCACTCTGTACATTTCTGCCATCTAAACACGATCACTACAACTGCGTCACATGTCTACACAGCTGCATTACACAACATTGTATATATACAAATATGTGTAATTGCCTCTGCAGCCAGTAGATGGAGCCACAGCTAGGTTAATATGTCATCTCCTAAGGCTGTGATAGTTATATTGTTCTTCATAAGAAACATTTTAATTGTATTTCTAAAACATAAGCTGTCAAAGGAAAGATACTCAAGAGCCAGTAACAATACAAAGAAATGCACAATAGTTGTCCTTTTAGATTATTTAAATGACATACCAATCACAAAATCTTCTGAGAGTACTCAGAAGGGCCATCATTTTGGTGTTTAGATATCATTTTAATTATCTTCAAAATTCAACAAATGTGATAATAATTAGATTTTGAGTGCATATGTATACCCACAGCCAATGAAATGCTATCATGTTCCAATGCCTCAAACGCTTAAAATTATGTAACGAAATTGCCTTGCTTGCAACATTGATCCGGTTGATAAAGGCTGTGATGAAACGCCATTTCTTGTTCTAATTCCAGAGCAAAGCATAATAACAGTTTTCCCCTTTGTTAAGCGTATGTGTACGTTATTATATTGTTGTGTTCAGTGCTGGAGTGGGCCGCACTGGGACGTACATCACCATCGACAGCATGCTGCAGCAGATCAGACACAAGAGCACAGTCAACGTGTGTGGCTTCCTCAAGCACATACGCACACAGAGAAACTACCTAGTCCAGACCGAGGTGAGCAGGATTTACCGCCAATAATAAAGTGTACACATCAACGGGAAGGATCTTTTATATTCTTATTATGGCGGAGGTTTACGCTTTTGATTCCCTAATTTTGCTTTTTTAATTCAAAGTGTCAAACCCTGTGTTTTTAAATACTAGTACATCTATGTCTCAAAGGGCTTGTCACCCTAATCCTTCAGCATGAATATGGCACTTAAGTCACGCCCATTACAAACTAAACTAAATAATAATTAATGTTTTACTTCTGCATGTGTTTATGTCATTGACCATTAGGAACAAAAAGAAATGATCTGAGCTATGATTAGTCAACTAAAAACTAAAAGTATCCACAAGCTCAAGTGAATTAATGAAGAAAAACATAATATTTAAATCAAACGTTAACCTTGAACAACATATTTGTTTTTAAAAAGGCATAATAGACTGATGTTTGCTCTCAAAACTCCAGCTAACTCCGTGGCTTTCTGTTATAATATCAATAAAAAGTTGACAAATTAGGGTTAGGGGACATCTCGATTCCATTATTGATACCGCCGGATATTGAAAGAAAGGCTGATATTTGCCACAGATTTTTTTTTCTTCTTCAATTTTCTTTTGTAGACTAATGAGTAAAAATGCAAATAGAAGAGAAATTAGGCTAAAGAAATATGGCCCTACAGTTACATGATCATGAAACAAATAGTTTTATATATTATTTGTTAATATACTTCAATTTAGAATAGATTTGTGGGCCCGTATAAGCAAATGTCGGCAACAGCAGCTCTACTGACCATTCATATGTCTACTTTATTATTCAATACATTTGGAATATCATAAAATAAGTTAACAGAAAAATGTGGCATATTCAAAATTTAAAGTCAACATTTGTTATATTCTTTTTATTATTATTTTCTTTTCATTGTTATTGCCCGATTCCTTATTTAACCCTCGACTCTTTTTTTCCCCCTGGTGGACGCAGGAGCAGTACATCTTCATCCACGATGCCTTGATGGAAGCCATTTTGGGGAAAGACACTGAGGTGGCTGCCGACCATCTCCACAGCTACCTGAAGACCATCACCAGAGCCGAGCACAGCGACTGCACCAGACTAGACGCGCAGTTCAAGGTCAGGTCACCCACTGTTCTCCGTCCACCCAGATTAATACTTAGAGCCATTGTTCAAAGGATTTGTTATAAGCTTTTTAATACATGGATTAGAACTTGGTGTCAGGGTGCAGCTTGGACCGACTAAATTAGGAAATCAGTAGTGGTTCTTTTCTTCTAGTCTCACACTTTCAATAGGCAAACGTGGCAGGATTGTAAAACATCAAAGGAGACACACGGGAAGAGCTTGGTTAATTTGTTTGTGTATCGCAGGTTTACTTCGGGTCAGCGGGTTGTGTTAACATTCTGAAATCTACAGACTGAGGTAGAACATAGATCAGTACAAAATTTGCCGTTAAAGTGGGTTTAAGGTGAATATTATCAGCGTCACTTGGATCAATTCCTCATATTTATCGTGTGAAATAATAGCTGGCGTACAAAATAATCTCACGGGCTTTACCGCGGCGCTGTGTGTTCAGTTGTTAAAAATTAACTTCCAAAATAGTAATATTATTGATCTTAGACAATCTCCAGCCCAGTTTGTTTCTGGGTTATTTGTTTGGTTCGAAACTGTTTAAGCCATTGTGCATTATCTTAAAAAAACAAAGAACTATGAGATATTATTACCCAAATTGTCAAAAGATTTATTCAACGGTTTTATTCAACTTGTGTAGCTAACCCTGCTCTGTTTTTTCTTTTTAATCTTTCCAGCTCATAACACAATGCAACGTCAGATCTACAGACTACTTGAGTTCTCAAAAAGAGTGCAACAAAGAGAAGAATCGAAATTCCTCCATAGTTCCCAGTAAGCCATCCCAATAGCATTTATTCAAGTGATCTTATGAGTCCTAACTTTGCGTTCTTTGGTATTTTATTATTGTTTGTGTACAAGTACAACAGTAAAACATCTACTTTTATTTTTAGCAATTTGGCTTCTCACCTCCGCTCACAGTTACTAGCTAATACTAACTAACTAAATGAAATTCTTGATTCAGCAGTTGTTCGAGGATTGGACTATTGTTTTCCTAATCCATCCGCCATAAGAGGAGTACTTATAAGAACTGTCACAAACTGCCACTTGGCGAATATTGGGCTCCACGCTCTTATCTACAACTGTTATATAATCTGTTGACAGTCCCACACTTCTCAGAACTGTGTACCCAGAAGTCTGCGCGTGATGCCAACGCTTCTGACGGCATGAATGGAGGCTAACGTGAGCGGGTTTCTTTGTGTTTGTTCACAGCGGAGAGAGCCAGGGTCGGACTTGCACCTTTGCCCGGGTTGAAAGACACGGATTACATCAACGCCTCTTACATTATGGTTTGTTTGGATTCTGTGCACCTCAAAATGAAAGAATAATTTACAGTAACGCGTCACAGTAACTACACCCTAATCAGCCTTGATAAATTATGAACAAAGAATGAACAAATAGTTGTGTAGAATGATTTTGGCTTAGTAAATATTCAATTAACAGGTTAGATTTAGTAGTTGGGGTTGGGTATTAAGCATAGACAGTATAAAAATCACTGGACACCCCGGAGCTTGCTACTGGCGTGTTCCAAATAGGAAGAAGCCATGCAGACTGTTACAGCTCCATCAAGCCGGAGCATGGAGCTAAAATGTCCGTTTTGACACACTCTCCATGATCCTGGTGTTTTTTTCTCGTTATGTTCTTCATACATCAACTTATTAACAATAATAGCTGACCAATCTGGTGCTTCCTTTTCCAGAGGCTGGTTTTCGCTTGTGTTAGCAACAGGTTTGATTGACAGCTAGGGTTAGGGTTAGCTATGGTTAGGGTTGGCCGTCTCTTCCCGCCGAGGGGAACCGTTAGCAACCTCGCTCCTGTGGTTGCCACGATACGGGCGCTCTGATGTCCAAATATGGGGTCTGGCTCCACTTTAGCTGCTATAACTGCTAGCAGCAATTAGCTTCATTTGGCTAGAGCCAGATGCTATGGTTGTCACACTCCGGATGTCCAGTGATTTTTACTTGGTCTATGGTATTGAGTAGTAACTAAGCCCGAATCATTCTTAAAGATGACGTATGCAAAATAAACTTTGAACTTTTAATCTCATCACAACAGTGTTTCCTCCCCATTAGTTTACTCAAGTTGTATTTTGATTGATTCGTGCATGTTCGCGAATCTTGTATCGTCCTCCAACTGAAGCTTGAGTGCTCAGAAAATTCCAATTTTCACCTACCCCCTATCCACGCCCACATTCTTGTAGTTAGTAGTTATGTGTTGAAAGAGTTCTAAAATGCCACGAGTTCTAAAATGTCATTTTTCTAAAATAAAAAATGTCAAACAAAATCTGCCCCTTGTTACAGTGAAATGCCACAATGAAGAGGTGGGGCTTATCAGTTCAACAGTTTGAACAGGAAGTGAATTGACCCTTTGCAGTTACTGTGTCATTTTAGATAATTATTGCTGTTTACAATGAACAAAATTTAAATTAATAATCTACTAATACATCAATACTAAGCACTTGGAAAAAAGCATAACATATCTCCTTTAAAAAAAAATTCATTATGAATTAACTCTTTTTGTTAAGGCTAATTAATTAAAGTGGAGTTATTAAAAAGTACTAATGAATTATCCCATGTTTACTACCTTTTGCTGTGTTGTTTTTGTAGGGTTACTACCGCAGTAATGAGTTCATCATTACCCAGCATCCCCTCCCACATACCACTAAAGACTTCTGGAGAATGATCTGGGACCATAATGCACAAATTATAGTTATGCTGCCAGCAGAGGACAGCCTGGTAAGCCCCTCAGACACACCCAGACTTCTCTAAACACAGCCTGCCGTCGGTATCATAAGACACACACACCACCCTATTATCATCCACTGAACACAAACAGACGTTACATCACGCCACACCAAAACATTGGATTTCTTTAGTTTCAACAGTCAAACTCCAAATGCAATCAATGACTTTTTCTATTTCAAAATTGGACTATGTCGTTATATAGACCCTTCAAAATGCTATGTCATCAAAATTCCAGAATGGAGGCAAAATGAGCAGGCTGTAATTAATTTTGATTCATTTGCTCACATCAGATCTAAATACTAATGGCTTTAAGCTGTTATGTGAGGGATATAGCAACAAATTAGAATTTCCAGGACATGGATGTCAGTTAGTTTGCTCTTCTAATACAAAGGATGGACAATATGCTATTTATATCTAGTTTTAAAATTGTATTTCAACTTCACAAAATGCATCATTTATGGTAAAGTATTTAAAATATCTGTAGATATAATGAAAAACTTTTGTGGCTTCATCATTTCTGTATTTGTCCAGTTAAACATATAAATCTGGATATTTTCCTTCATCAAAAATGTTTGTCATGATCTCCTATAACATAAACAAATAGTGTAAAATACAATAGAAAACATCAGAATTGGTTCATTGCCATTGTCAGTGATCAAACTTTGCACAACATAGGAACTTGCTTCGGTGTAAGGTGCAACATAAAACAATGAAAACACATTTACATTTACATTTATATTATGTTCTAAATATATTTATATATATTTGTGGGCGGCACAGTATTGCAGCACTTAGTTAGGGAGAAGGTCCTGAGTTCGACTACGAGACGGCGCGGGGCATTTCTGTGTTGAGTTTGCATCTTCTCTCTGTGTCTGTCTTCTTTTGGTGCTCCGTTTCCTCTACCTCTAAAAACATGTACAGTAGGTGTGTAAATGAGAGTGTGTTTGTGAGAGTGACAGGATGAAAACCTGCCCATGGCTAATTCCGGAGTTGCATGTTCATTAACATGTACTGTCCTGACCAAATAAACCAATAAATTAAATTAAATAAATACGCTGTAAAAATGCATAAATACAAAATAAACTATCTTCTAGTTGAATGGTACACATACTTTAGGTTGGTAAACATTTAAGTTATTGACAATAATGATCTCTTTTTTTGTGTTGTTTTGTTTTGTTTTTTTGTGGTTATTTCATATCAATAACAGAATTCTGACAATATTTCAAAGTGCATTAGGAATGTGCTAAAATATGCATCTGAATGTCTTTGTTGAGGTTCAAGTATCACACAAAATGTCAATAGACCAGAAAAGTGCAGAAATAGCACTTTATACTAAGTACGAAAATTACACTAGTGAGCTTATTAAAAAAAAGTTTTTATTTTTATTTTTTTCGCTTTTATTTTAAAGGGACAGTACATTAATGAAATGACAGTTACCGTGTAAATATGCCAGATTATAGAAAATATTCAAATTTCCATCTGTTGTCCCTGTTTTACACCGTTAGACAATATACTCATGATTCTCATTTTTCATATCTCCAAAACAACAACTGCTCTATTACCATTTTTTCCATGTGTGAGAAAATGAAGAATGGCTTTGCTTTGAAGAGCTTATCAAGTCTGTATTCATATAAATTCATGCCATTTTCATTTCCCCGTTTTTTGTTTTTTTTAATTCTCACCCTGACAGTTGTTGGTGTTTTTGCAGGCCGAGGATGAGTTTGTGTACTGGCCCAGTCGAGAAGAGTCCATCAACTGTGAGGCGTTCACTGTCACTCTGATCAGTGAGGAGCAACTCTGTCTGTCCAACGACGAGCAGCTCAGCATCCACCACTTCATCCTGGAAGCCACACAAGTACGGCATAGATCTCATCAGTTACACTGTAGTTAGGACCTCATTGACATATTGATAATGGGCTCACTAGTTCATGATTCGTGTGATCGTATTATGTTATTTATTGAGCACTTTCTCCTGCTATATTATTATCATGTTCGTGTTCATGTTTTATTCAATTTCTAATTACTTGTGGAATATGGCCATTGAGAGTCATTAAAAATAGTTAAAAATAAATCTTGTTGACCCTTAACTAGTTTACAAATTACCACTTAACAAACATTAGTATGGTCCATAAGAGTTAATATATTATCAAATTCAAATTTATTTGACTTTCACCAAAGCACAATGTAAAACTCTGATCTGGTCTGTGTCCACCACAGGATGACTATGTCTTAGAAGTGCGACATTTTCAGTGCCCCAAGTGGCCTAACCCTGATGCCCCGCTCAGCTGCACCTTTGAACTGATCAACGTGATAAAAGAGGAGTCAGCCAACAGAGACGGACCCACCATCGTCCACGACGAGTATGTGCCATCACAAGTCCTTTCACAGCCTTAACATCACACAGCGGTGAAAGGCTCTTTGTTCGCAGTAGTTTTAGCCTTTATGCCCAATTCTTGTTCAGATGAACGAAAATATAAAGGGTAATTATAAGAAAATAAGGATGATCTGATTGCTATTAAAGGACTCTACTGGCAGTCACTGATAAATCAGCCTGTGAAGCAGTCAAATGCACACCCTTAACTGTTTTACTTCCCTTGCACATAAGTACATACTTGATTCTTCAGTGCAACATGTGTCAGTGCCCACCTCCCTCAGGTACGCACCCCAGAAACTGTCCAATTACACCTAATCAAAGTGTCTTTAGTATTGACAGACATTAGCGCTGCTGAATGACACTCTAATCCAGAATCCCCTCATGTTTATTCATTGGAATAATGGAGATTGCTTGTCGCATCCTCTAGAAGGAAAGTGACTAATTGATCTCTTCATCTGGTTGCCATGGTGCAGGCAGCTACAGCCCCTCAGAGAGTGTCAGTTAGATTCCTGGCCTAATTGTGTGCGTGCTCATTATTCAGCCATGCATGGGTTGTTAGCAGTGGTTTCAGATCTGCTCCTGACAGAATGCTAATGACAAAGGAGCGCTTACAATGTGAAGGTGACCTCAGGAGCTTGTGTGTCCACGGCTGTCAACCACACGTTCTCTTAACGCACTGTGATACAGCAGTGAACAAGACATATTCATGAATATACATGTCTCTGACTCACAGCACATGAACAATTCAATTCTCATTTGGAATCAGAGTAGTAAAAGACATTTCAAAGTATGTGTGAACCTTTTAACTGTTTATCTCAGATACATTGGAATCCTTAACATAGACTAGACCACTAAACTATAATGAGTGTAATTATAATATGTTTCCATTGTTTGTGCAGGCTGGGTGCACTGTCAGCGGGGCTGCTGTGTGCTCTCACCACTCTGTCTCAGCAGCTGGAGTGTGAGGGCATCGTAGATGTTTATCAAGTGGCCAAAATGATCAACCTCATGAGGCCTGGAGTCTTCACTGACGTTGTGAGTAACTTTACACACAACACAACTCCAAAGATCTCCAGTGGTCTCTAGGTTTTTTGACAAGCCAGTTACAACTTTAATGGGTTTGTTTTTTGTGTAAATCTTTTGGTTTGTCCACATGTCTACAACATGTTTCAAAAGTGATGGTCACATTTTAAGGAAACACTCTTTAACAGATTATTTAGGACATGTTTCTTGGCACAGGTCTGCATTTAATAATAATAAAAAAACTGAATTATATTTTCTATATTGTTATTTTTCCCTCATGTCTGTGTTTTCTCACCTGCAAACTGTTTGTTGTTTTGCAGGAGCAGTACGAGTTCCTGTACAGGGCCCTGCTCAGCCTGGTCTCCAGTCAGGACAGGGTGCTGCCCACAGACATTAGGGGGACACAGTCCATCTCGGACAAGGCGTCAGAGAATGTGTAGGCTCTGCTGCGATACAGGGTCCCACACAGGAGGAGACTCCCCCTGGACTATTGTGGACAAGACTTTTTGAGGCCTTTTTGCCAGACTCTTGGTTAAAATAACCTGATTACTTTTTTACACTGAAAAGTTTTTGATATTTATTTTTTTTCGCCATTTTATGTCAAAAAGTTCTCCTACTGAAGAGTCCGCTCCTGCGCTTTTCAGTTCAATGACAGTAGGCAACGAGAAACACTTTTCTGTCGGTTCTTGTTTGCACTAAAATGTCAGTGTTACTGCCTCTACTTCAGTCTCTTGGATCTCATTCACTCCAGCTGGTTTCAACATTCCATGGCCTTGGACTTTCATTCACTGTTTCTGGAAACCCTTGCTCATCCTGCCACCTGCTGGTGGAAAACAGTGTTGCCTATCATCTCCAGAGTCACACAGCTCACACACTCCCTGGCCATTTTATTAGAGACACGTGTTTATTGTTGCTCATACCTAATCCTCGTATCACATAACAGGAACTCTATGCCTTTATACATACATGAGAACACCAAAATAACCCTTGCCAGAGGGTCACACTTCAGCCTATAGCAGCACAGGGGAACTTCCCTTTGCCATCCACATAGTAAACCTGACTCATGAAATCTCAACCTATCCATCCGGAATGGAAGCATGTGATTGGCAAACTTGCCTTGATGCACTGAATCTTTCATATTCCATGTAAAGTCATCTAGATGAGACTGAACATGCCTCATTGCTCCTGCCGCTCGTGGTTGGATCAGTCATGTTCGGAACAAAGTGCTCATAAGTTGTCTCAAATCAAGTGGCCAATGAATGTATGTCATTGTTCTAAAACAGGAATCACATTATTACATTCTGGTTACTCATCGCTTTTGTCGGTTCTTTTGTTGACACTTTTCTGAATTTAGTCGCATCCACATCGGGAAATCTTAGGTGGTGTAACAACTGCTACTGTGAAATTCTTATTTGTTTGTATGATTCATAATATGCTTTTTAATATATGGTGATACTGTATGTATACATATATAAATATATCCTTATCATAATAACTTTGTGATTTTGTACATGTTCTTTGTGGCTCCTTCATAGCAGTATTCTTGAGCTCAGATGCATCCTTCTATGCTGCTATGCCATCCAAACTCATTCGGGAGATATTTTACATTACTCAACATAAACAAAAGGTGATGCAACTACATTTTGTTCTGACAGACAAGCACAGATTCAGAACTCAAGCAGGTGTACTGCATTTAGAAAACATAACTGGTGAAAGTTTGTCATTGTAATATTGAAGTACTTATGGATAACATTGATTGAAGTGCAGAGACAAGGCATAAGAGCCCAGAGAGACGAGACATGAGCGTGTAACGTGGGGCTGCAACGGGAGGGCTGCACCGGGGGTTACAACAGGGACTGAACCACTTAACACATAACATCATCTGTGTGTGGACCCACATTTAAGTAAGACTACCGTTCTTCAAACTAGACCATGGATTATTCAAGTACGAGTAAAAGTATGGTGTCCTAAAACTACTCTGAGAAGAATTTCTACAATGGGTTTCTCAAGTAAATGCAACTGTGTACTACGCATCTCAAGAGGAGCTGATGACTTGGTTTAGTTCTGGTCAAGTCCTGATATAACCGCTCTTTTAGTCTAGAATGTGCACTGCCAGTTGTTTGGCCAAGAATAGACCTGTCACAATAATACATTTCAAATTGTGATATAATGTTGAATACATTAACAATAAATGATGATATTGAAACTATTTTATGACACTGACATAAAGCAGGATTATCTCAAACTATTCTACATGTACAGCATTGTTAATAAAAATATATGAGCTGTGATAAATGAATAACACAAACACTTAAGGTTAGTTTGTAGTTATTTTTCTGAACTCCAATGAGATTTGAGCTGTTAAATAAATGACAAAAAGTGCTCACAATACTGTAAATATTGGCCCTCAAAAATGATTGTTCTGTCTCTCATTTATTGAACGGTAAATCGAAATTATGGTTACAGGCTTAGACAAGAATACACGGGCGTCAGTGTAAAGGGTACTGGTTTCCCCAGGGGCCCAGGGCAAGGAAGGGCCCTCAAAATCATGTGATGTTTTTTTTTTCTCTTTTGCATTTTTCTACACTTTAATCTATTTTTGATTTTGATTTTCAAAGACGTGTACCAGTCTGGATTCTAAGCAACACTTAAAGTTCACCTCGCTATATCATCCTCCTCAAATGGATGCAAGAAGGATTTTGGTTTTAAAGCTGCGGTACCTGATTTTCACTCAACAAAATCAGAATTGGGTATTAACTAGTAGTGGTCTAACTTGTTCCTCACTCTCACAATCCCTTTGGCGCATTGTTAATATCCACACGCATTCATTTTAAGGTGCGTACACGGCTTTAGAACAGCTTTTTTTGTACGGCAAAGAGAAACCGGGGTGGTCCCCCCAAGCACAGCCAATCAGAGCGCTGCTTCTGGCCCTTGACATCAAATTAAATGCTTTAATATTAGCCGAGGAGAACGCACAGTGGTCTAATTTAGTCACAAACTGCTGCTTTTACAAGATGCTCTTTGGTGGAAAATACAACTGCACTAATTTACAACAAAAAGGTTAGGTACCCCAGCTTTAATTAAATAAATATGAGTGTAAGTATCTTCACATTTGAGAAGCCAAATATGATGAGGTATAAGGTTTGAAACTACATTTTTTATTTGATTTCATTGACCCACATTGGCAGGCTGGTCTGTTCTGCATCTGTGCTTGTAACTTAAGTTGACCTTGAGGCCTTGTGTGCACGCAAACCCACTCTTTGATTCTAGTTCGTGGTGCGTTTAAGGTCCACAAGAAGCGTGATGTAAAAGTTACTTCTGTGACGCGACACGTCGACTTGCCTTTGACAGTATCCTGTACCTCTGTGATCGATGGCGTCAGGTGGCTCGTGTTTTTCATTTGGATTAAAAACGGCACAAAAAATGTTCGCCGTTTTGATTTTGGAAGCGTTTTTTACCAAAGACTTGAAGGATTCGGCCTCTTCTGATCAGCCCCTCACTACATTATATCTGTATTTGTACTAGTGTGCTTTCAAAAGGTATATTCACCTCGTCATTATTGTTATGTATGAAGAATTTGGGGAATGATGGCCGTGATAATAAACAAACGAACAAGACTTGCAGGGGAAACATCGTTCTTGACTTATGAATACATTTCAGATGCAAAAAGTTTCACGATTTTTTTTTTTTTACATAGGTTTAGTTGAATGTAACCTGACCCTGCCATATAAATTCTGAGAGTCTGTATTCAACTATAATAGTCTAAATATAAGTCAAACTAAACAAATAAATGTGTAAATCTGATAAGGGGGGACTGGGTTGAGCCTCCCATTAAATCTCAAAAGCTACACAATTTTGTTAACATATGAAATAATGAAATGAAAAGTATACAACCTTAAATCTTGTCCAAAAAAAGTAAAATTGGACCGTAAAATAACCATATTTTGGGATGAAAGTATTGAGTATTACTTTAGAGTACAATTTGTTGGTCCTGTTCTACTTTGCAAGCTATAAAACATCTATATTTATCCAAAAATGTCACTCTAGGGAAGGTTAAAGCAGACGCTGCATGAGTTGATTCACTGCTGCTCCCATTACAAACAATGGCAAGAAAATTATGTAAAATTATTTATATATATATATATATATATAATCGCTTTTCATATCAATGGAAGAGTGAGTTTGGTAGACAAGTTTATTGAAATATATATTTTAGATGCTTTATATGTTGCTTATTATATATATATATATATATATATATATATATTTTTTTTTTTTTTTTTTTTTTTTTTTTCTCATTAAAATCAATTATAGGATTTTTGTGCAAAGTCTTGCAGTTCAACTTTCCCCAAGACCCTTTTTTTTTTCTTTTTTTTTTTTTAAGTTTTATTTTTTTGGGATGACAATTTCTCGTTGTTCCTGGAACATTTTTATTTTTTTTTTATAAAGAGGTTACATTGATTTGACAAAAGAAAAAAAAAAACAACACAATCTGACGTAATCAGGGGGACCATGATCAGAAAGAAATCTAATTACTTGCATAGGATTTTTCCTTTGTTTGTTTACGTGTCCTTTTACTAATCTTATGACTCCAAAAATCTGAAGAACAGATTTTGATTGTGCATGTGGCCACATAACCATTTTTCATTTCAGTGGTTTTCAAAATGCTCAGTTAAAATTATTCATCATAAATCTTTCTACAGATGAAGACAAAAGCAACAATGACACGGTGGAGCTGATCAAGAAGCTAAAAGGAAGAGCCATATCTCAGAGTAAACATCTACTTCGTCCTACTTTTTTTGAGCACTTTGATGCACAAAAAGCTCAAACAGACAATGCAATCAACAATAAAACACAATTATTCACAGTTATTCAGAATTTTAGTTGTAACTCACTAATTAAGAATTGTATTTTTGGAGGTATGTGTCCAAGTTAAGAAGTTTGTCAGAAAGTGAATGTAACATATTTCTCAATAAAAACAATATTTCGTTTGAACATCCATCTGTCCTGAAAATGGAAGCCTTTATCAAAGCAAATGTTATTACTTATTTTTTATGCCGTTTTAAAATAGTTTTATTATTATTCATCCTCTTTTCATTTAAATAGTCTGGAAGTAAAACTATAGATTGTTGATGTGGTGGTTAATTACAAATTAGAACAAATAAGCTAAATATGCTAATGAAAGAAAGAAACCCTAATAAAAAAACTACAGAAAATATTATCTAAATGTTAATTTTTAGGTTGTTACGCAGAGGTTTCTTTATATTGTTCAATTATCTGCATCAAGCAGAATAAATTGGAGCTGTAACGTGATTAAAAGCGACCACGCACAGTTGCTTGACCTTTTTGTGCCGACAGGGGGCGGCAAAGGGCCGTGTGCATTGCTATGGAAACAACACGCTCAAAGTTGTCAGAAGTTTCTTTGAGGTGAAGAAGGGCAAGGGTGATCCTTTCAAAATAAACGCACATCTGTTTGGAAAAGTGCGCACTGACCTGGGTGTCAAATACAGAATCTGAGGGAGGATTTCTAACGTTGTTTCGAAGCATAAAATGTCTCGTTTAGCGTTTTCCAAAAGCTAAATACCAGTAACTCATCCACAGCCTTGTTAATACTTCACTTCCGATTGAACTGTGTGCCGTCCCTTTTTGCTGTGCGATTGACGAATTCACGAGTCGACGTTGGTTTTCAGGAAATGGGGACGAGTTCTTACCTCTGGAACTAATGGAACTGACCATTAAATATGAACAAATGTAAGTCACGCGGTACATGAGTGTTTTATGAGGCTGCTGTTCTAAGAAGCAGCACTTTTACTTTCAGGGAAGCCTACAAAACCCTGCGCTTTCATAGCTGTCAAGTTGAAGTAGGATTTAATTTGAAACGTTTGGCATTTTTTTGTACAAAGTGGGCTTACTTGTTATTTGTAACGTGAAGTCTGCAGAGGAGGGGCGCACTGCTGGAGCAGATGGAGGAGCGCAGACTGCAGCTGAGGGGCCAACGCAGCCTGCACAGACAGAAGAGCCAGACTGCGCACACCCGGAACCAGAGCCTACTACAGGTGACATTTATTACTATGACAGACTTTTTAGGCACAGAAATGAAAGGATGCTCTCCAAACAGGATCTGGAGAATATGGAGCAGAGGCTGAGAGAGGCTCGGCTGCCCTCATCCGAAGTGCAGAACCTGGAGGTGACATGACAGCTCAGTCATCCTCCTGACCTGGAGCATGGAGTGAGCAGATCTTTAACAGACACCTCTTTATTCCAGAGCAGATACTGGGCGTCTGTGGAGGCGTCTGTCCCAGCCTGGGAGCACCATCTGCTGGGAAAAGGTCATCACCCCAACGATGTCCAGCCTGCTGTGAGAGTTCAGCAGAAATCTAGAAGAACCAACGACACAGGTCTGCCCCCGCGGCCCGCCCCCGCCAGCCAGACCAGCTCCAAAAGAAAGTGAGCGGAGTGCCTTGAATGAACAGGTATGAATAGACGATCCAAGATTTGTACAGTGACCGTAATAAACCACTAGAGGGAGCCCGTGTTACAGATAAGAGAGTAATAGTATTTATGACATGTGTCCAGAGCAAAGCCTCCGTGTGTTTCACCTGTGACCACAGGGTGAGGGCCTGCTCCTCAGGACCCCCCTCCCCTCCTCACTTAACCCATAATTGTGGTGATCAGTGCAGCGCTGACTCAGAGTGGCGGCTTGACAAATGCGATCACCCACACAGGGGAGATTGAGAGGGCCGTGCTTGGCAGCTGCCCGGGCTCCTCAGATGGGACCGGTCCTGCCGGCCCTCAGGCTGAGAGCTCTGTAACCTCTGGCCACTGGTGACCGCACCAGTCTGGCCTGAGACGGACTGGGACAGGGAGGGGGTTTGGAGACAGTGGGACAGGGCAAGTGCACAGAGGTCAAGGGCAGTATTTAAGAACGGGGGAGGGGCAGCAGTGAGGTGATGACAGGACAGGCTTCAGGCAGTGTGTCTGTGGGTCAAGTATAGGTGACCCAGCTCCGCAGAAATCACCATCATTTACCACCTGTACATAACCTACTCTATAGTTTTTTGTATTTTTACATACCATATTTAGTCACAAAACCTCTTTTTTTAACTTTTGTTCCGTGTGAACACATTTATTAAATCTTTATCTCCCCATCATTTATTTCGATATATATATTTTTAATAATAATAATAATAATAAACGTTTTTTTAGTGACTCCTTATGTGCTTACCATAACTGGTGTGTCCAAACACAGCTCAGGAGTCGGAGGCGTGCGATTATGCAACAGCACAGAGCGGCTGATTCCTGCTGAGATGCTTCACAGATAATGGCTGGGCCTTACGTCCTGTAAATGGTTAAGTGTTAACTTGAGTTGATTGGATAATGGATAATTGTAGGCTGTGTTTCAATACTATGCTGCGCTGTAGCAGGTGCAGTGGAGCGTGCTACTGCAGCCTGCTATTTCTCACTCTGCTGCATTTGTTTGAGTCTAATGACTTCATATGTGGTCATTGCCACAGAAGCAAAGGAAGAGCTGCTGCTTCTGTGTTGTGTGATTTTAGCTGATCAACTATTGTAATACCACTACTAGAGAGAGGCAATATATCATCTATTCTTTAGTCATATTGTCGTGAGATATGTTTGTCCGAAAACATCTAAAAATGTTTATATGTTGTCACAAATAAAAGTTTCATTCAAAATAATAATAATTGCTGTCTGGAAAGTATACAAATTATAACATAATATATATCTTCTTAAAATATAAAAAACTGCAGAAAGCGTTAAAAAGTTCATAAACTGCAGCGTACTCTTCTAAAACAAGGTTATAAAGTGATGTTTCTGTACTTTCATTTACAGTCCTCCTTTGTGTGCAGTATTTGAACCTAAACAATGATTCTTTATTTTACACTTGTGTGTGATGGATTGTTATAATTATAGAGCCATCTAAAAGCATATTCAGATATTTCTTTCCTACTCTTGTGTTTCTCTGACTAAAATGACTCTCACTGAAGCTTTTTCTGAACCCTTTAGATCACAAACTGTTTGTGAAGCTGAGACTCTGTAGTTTTTGTCTGGTGTCTGATTTACTGATTACACTTGGAAACAAGCTCTGCAAAGAGGAATATCAAAGTCCACCTACATTTTCTTTGGTTGATATATGAAGAAGTAAAGCTGGTGTCTGTAGATTTTGCCTGATCGACACTACTTTTGGCTTTTGTTGGGTTTTGACAATTCCTCTTTCAGAGCTGAAGCTAATTTAAGTGTTAAGTAAATGTGTTTGAGGGACTTGTAATGAAGTAAAAAAGTCCGGGCGGAATCCATATAAAAGTCCTATTAAATTGTTTTGAACTTTAGTGTCATTTTTAAATTTGTGCTTTTGGAGTAAAAACTGACTCTAATTCATCCCAGAATGTTTGATTTGACTGAAAATAAGTGGCTTTCTTTTCATATGTAACGTCACAACAGCAGCTTAATAGTTTTTTTGTTTTTTTTTTATCAGATGTGGATAAAAAGGAATAAATTAATTAAAACATCCAGCGTCCCGCCGGCGGGACACCAGAATCACAACTGGTTATAAACTATGATTTGAAAGTTAACAGCATCACTTTTCACATTTTCATTTTAATCAACTTTTTTGTAGCATTCTTTACTATAAGTGGATTACTTCAAATGTGCAAATCTTCAAAACAGCACTCACGATATTGTCCAATAAAGTCACTTCTACATTTTTCTTTTGTTTTGTAATTCTTTAAATATAATCAAACCAAATGAGCTCAATGTATACACTAATCTAGACTTCCCAAAGGCTCTGATGTGAAAATGATCTGCTCCATGGTCTTAAATACTCTCCTCCTCTCTGCTTTCAGAACGCTCACAGCAGTTGGCATGGCTGGCTGAATTCCACTTTAGTGCCTGTATCGATCGCGCTTCGGCGGATGTCTTTCTGCCGTCGCCTGGTAAAGTCTGATTGTGTGGCGCTATTCACATTGACTGGTGCAATAAGTAGGCTGAAAGTGAAAGGAGGAGTGGAAATGTGTGTTTGTACATAGGCCTTTTGTTCTGATTGATTTATTCTCAGCCCTGGATGCACATGCCGTCTGCAGCAGCTCTCCGTTGTTGCCTAATGAAGTGCCTGATTGCTCTTTAATCAGTAGACTTTTGCGCACAGCAGCCTCAGACACAGCCGGAGTTAGTTTGTGTGTACCAAAAGGCAAAATAAGCCCAGACATTCTCTTTGTGTCTGTCGTGTAAATACCACAGACGCGTTGCATCAGACATGGTGTAAAATGACTGGAAGTTTATTAGAATATAAAAAGTATGGTTGAGTGATATTCAAGAAAAGGACAGATACACGGGCAAATAAATGAATCAAGTAAAAGAAAAAGTCTGGCATGAAAATTTAAGTAAAGATAGAGATGTACCAGTACAAATATGGACTTTTAGCGTATACAGATTTTTAAATGAAATGTTCAATCAATTTCTAAGTTTTTCTCGCTGTTTTGTGTTTTTGTTTCCTCAAAGTTGGAATTTTAACGGCAAAAACGGCAAAAATAACTCTTCAGTACTTAAAAAAAAAAAGTTCTTTTTACTTTTTTAGTCACGTTAAAAAATGTAGGGGAATAGAAAGTACAGATACCTGCTCTCAAATGTAATTAAATAAAAATAGTAGCTACAGTTAAGTATACTATAACATACTGTACAGATAACAGATAACTGAAAGAGTCACTTGTACTATAGTTTCACTTTTGTACTGTGTTACTTTCTGCGTTTGTATATTTTAACAGTGAATTTACAAAAAAAAAAAAGATATCTCTGTTTTGGGGAAAAAAAGGTTGTTTTTTTTTTACACATACGATGAATAACGGTAGGTGTTTTTTTTTTTCATTGTAGGAACCTTTTTCAGTTCCTGGAATGCCATTTGATGTGCGTTCACACAGAGCAGGAACTCAGGGCAGGAACTACACTTTGGGGACTTTTTTAGCTCCTGCTCAGGGGCAGGACTTTTAAGACATACTAGGAACTTTTGGTTGGAACAGTATTGGTAAATGTTTCATTTATTTTCTGACTTAGAGGAACCTTTTTGATACAAAAGAGAAATAACTTGGACACAGTAGCTCCAAAAAATACAATTAGTAAATATAGTAACTAAAATCAGAATCATTTTGAATGGTTGTGTTTTTATTTTAATTTCATTGTTTGTTTGAGCTTTTGGTGCATTGCTGTTTTATTTGCAGTTTACAGAGATCAAAAGGAGCAGGATGAAGGAAAAAAATACTTTTGTATTTTAACTTAATTGAATAGATAGTTTATAGTCAGTTAGACACACTTACAGCCACTTTCACTGGGCACAAGCAATAGGGACTGGATGGTTCCTCAAACTAAATAGGGACTGGGAGACGCCTAGTATAGTTTGCTCAAGAAGGGATGGAGTAAGATTTGTATTACACTAAAATAGATTTAGCTTTTGAAAAGACAAATCTGTTTTTTTGCAAATGAACTTGTTTCTTTCCAAACAGACTTCTCGCTGCATACTTTTGATGTTAAATATGTTTGGGAAGGAGAAAATAATCTGATTGCCACTTCCATGGAGCACACAAAGCAAATACTCTTCTGATTTCTTACTTAAACAGGTTCATCAGACATCCTGCAGAAGGTAGGAGAAGCTAAACGTGTGAGAATAAGTCAGAGTTGGTGAAGCTGAGGCATGGTAAGGTCTAAGGGTGTGATGATGTCAATTGTCAGGGCCAGAGGAGCTTCCCACCAGAGTCGTGTAAGGTCAAAGAGATTTGTACTGACCGGAAATCCCAAACCTACTCCCCCTGAGCACAATGGGACACAGGGTTGGAGCATGTGTGAGCGCTCAGTGCAGTCAGAGCCGGGGCAGATCAGTGCGGGACAAAGGCCGGGACACACAATAATGAGCTTGTAATTAGCTTCACGGGATTTACATATTTAATGTGTGATTGTAGTAATATGCATTGTTGACTTCTTGCAGTATATATACAAAACTGATTTCAATGTATAATCTTCTTTTTTGTGAGGCCATTTACAAGTATAAGTTTACCATGAGATCTGTCTTAACATTGAGTGTTGCAATTATTGTGAAAGATCACCATCTAAGGATTCACAATTATTGAACAAAAGTGAAATGCTTCCATTTCTTTCATTCGATACATTATTCTTCCAATGGTGTGTCCAGCTTCATGAAATCAAAATTTCTGAACGCAAAAGTACACCTTAACACAGTTTTGGGTTGTTTGTGATATAAACAACCAAAAGCTGCGTTAAGATGTACTTTATTGGAGTGCAGATTTAATTGAAAAGACTACATTTTTCTTTTAATTTGTCACCTAAAAAATCCCAATTATGGATAAACTGGATAGTCTTGACATCGTTACAGGATTGTGCACAATTTATAGCTGTTTTGAATGACTTGGTCAATCTAAAAAACAAGACAATTCAGAAGATTTTTGCAGATACACACAAAATTGTGAAATAATAAACACAGGGCTATAAAAATATGAAATAATTAGGTGTTGTTGCATACTAAAGGGTTTGTACAGTCACCTTCCTTTCGTCAGCTTAAGCAGACAGTACAGACTACAGCAGTGTGGAGGTGTGAGTGTGGCTGTTGTTGAGGACCTGGTTCTCACAGTCCACATCCTGCCGCTGCTGCTCGGAGCGTACATGATGTGATTGGTGTTGTTCAACATAACGTCTTAAACAGCGCTCTTGTATTCAGCTGAGTCTTTGGGTCGATCTGAGAGGAGCAGCTCAGAGCAGAGCTCATTAACCCCTCACTACTCACAATAGAGCCACAGCTTATTGTGGCAGAGCTGAGTGTGCTCTAACGAGGGCCGGAGGGGGCCGAGGCGGCAGCTTTTGAGCAGCTCATGCTCAATATTTGTCTCAACTGCATCAAACTTAGAAACAAACATGTGAACATGATGATGGTCTTTTGTGTGAGGTGCTTTGAGTTGTGTCTATTTGCACTGAGCCTAAAGCATTAGTTCATTCAATTAAGGACATTTATAATCTTTATTTTTAGAAGAATAATAAAACTTTGTCAACATCTTGAGGCAATCTGAGTTGAAATAAAAATTAAATTGAAAAGTATATTACATCAGGAAGGCACTGTGGACACATTGGTTAAAAACAGTCTTTAAAAAAGCATTATTCCATGTTAATGCCACTGCGCATCTGCTTTATCTAGGAAATGTGCTGCAGAGATAAAACAGACGTTCATTGGTATTCCGGCTGTGATGGTGTGGGCAGCAGCTGAAGTGGACAATGGTGCTGCTCAGATGTTGTGGGAAAGTGGCTCCGTGGCCCTCACACCCCTCAGGATAAAAAGCTGCTAACTGGGGATGCTTTAATTGGAGTTTCATGTGGGCTAAACTGAGGGGAAACTGATGTAAGTTAACATTTGGTAGACTTAATTGGTCCTTTTCACGGAGCGCTCCTCATCAGGCACTTGTGCGCGCCGCTAAAGCTCCCCGCTAATCTCCATTTACCACCAATTCAGCGCGCACAAAAGTCCTGCTCTTTCTTCTCTTCCTGTCCCGGCCAGACTTTGTGCTGGCGCTGATTCACCGAGGTGGGGGTTGTTCAGGGATGGCCTCTTGTTGTTGACAGATGATTACTGTGGGGGGCCCATGTACAAGCCCCCCCCCCTCCTCCTCCTCCTCTTCTTCTTCTCTTCTCTCATGCACACGCCTCATCAAAGCCATCACATGCACGCTGCACCACTGCTCAGATGTTTGGGGCTGCAGTGAAAAGGCCAGTCTGGGTTCACATCGCTCGCCGTGGACAGAAATGCTTTGTCACATTCTAAATATTACCCACTTCCACTGATTAGCGAAGACTAATATTTGTTTGTTGTCCACACAGAGCGCACACGTGAGTTGGGTGTAGTTTCAGGAGCTAAATGAAGTACACAACACTCATTATACTTTCAAACAATGTCATATTTTACTCTGTTTCACAACCTGATGGAAATTCTAATCCACAGTTTAGAGGTGCAGAGTGGCCAAACACTATAATTAGGTGTGTCACGATAATTACTATATCGATTTATTGTTCAATAAATTAAAGTTGGAACAATATTTTTGGGGTGCTGTCTTTATCGTGTCGCTTTTTTTGTACTAACGCCAACATTTTGTGTTTGTTTTGGGAATATATTAAAATTTCAGCTGTAGAGGGTTAAAAAATGAACATATAGCGCTCAAAAATGATACAAAATAGGTGTTTAATTCAGTTTTTGTATTCATTACAGCTCATTATTTAGTTTTTTTTTTTAATAGAGTTTAATCAGGATTTCCTGTGCGGCATTAAGTGATTTCAATATAAGTGTTTATCGTGATATTTTCCCAAACTATATATTGCACATCAAAATAGTTATAGTGACAGTAATCAAATAAAAGTAAATTTGCTTCAGAATAATACTGCAGAGAAGTGGTCCAGAAAATGTGTCAAATAAAAGTAAAAAAAAAAAAAAAAACTTTTGGAAACTAGTACTCAAGTTAGAAAAACTGTCTGAATGTAATATCTGATCATTTGTAGTGAATGTATCTGAATTGTCTAATCATTAAATTGTGCACTAAAGCTGGTGTTTTCAAAAGACAGACCACAAAAATTAGAAAAACTAAATCATACCTGAAGGAGCGACACAAGGAACACAAATGTTTTCAAATAATGTATTAATACTGTCAACATAAAGTTTTTATCTGATCCGGACCACGTCCCAGCCTCCAAATACTTTACTGGTGTAATTCTGGGTCAGTGCTACTTTTTTGGGACCTTGTTTATTTCTGCTTTGGACCTGATTTGATTTTGGGTCAGCCTTGGGTTGATTCTTGGTTAGTCCTGGTTCAGACCTGGTTGGTTTGTATCTGGTTCAGTCCTGGATTGGCAATTTTGTATCGGAAGAAGCATTTTATAATTTGTTTTTCCACAAAAATCTAGTTGTTCTTGGGTCATTATTGAAAGATGTGTATATATTTACTGTATTTATACATTTTGTGCAACCCCAAATTTTGTTTAAAGAGGTGGTGCATCATGGACCTGTCCAGGCCAGAAGCCACAGCCCTCCGAAAAATCTGGCCTTGAGAAAATGAAGTTGAATAGCTCCTAACTGTTACTCAAATAAAAGTACTGTTACGCTGCAAAAATATATTACTTATGCAGTCCAAAAAAAGTACAATTTTATGAAAACCTTGCTAAAGTTATTCTGATTACATCAATTTGGTTATTGTTGGTTTTCAGATTCTAGAATGTGATGATATTCTGCCAGATGGAGGACAACAGTCAGATTTTCTTATTGATTACATTGTACTTTGCCTTTTGTGTATTTGTTTATTCTCATTAGTCTCAGCAGCAGCAGAAACTGTTCTTCCTGGAGTCCAATCTCAATTAAAATTTCACCAGGCAATCATTTTACAGTCTAAAAAGCACATTAACAATATATAACACTAAAGTTTAGGTTCAATCATAAAGTAGACACAAGCACAGTCACAGTTCAGTTACATTAAACTCTGATTTCTTAACGGTTCTTTTAAAAACATAATGATATATTGGGGTGCACGGTGGCAGAGCGGCTAGAGCTTCTGCCTCTCAATAAGGAGATCGTGGGTTCGAATCCCAGACCACCCCAATATCGTGGTTTCGAATTCCGAACCACCCCAACATCACACGATCTCTCTGGGTGGAGTCTGCATGTCCTCCCCGTGTTACCGTGGGTTCTCTCCGGGTTCTCCGGCTTCCTCCCACCGTCCAAAGACATGACTGTGGAGGTTAATTGACAACTCTAAATTGTCCCTAGTGAATGAATGTGAGAGTGAATGGTTGTCTGTCCTTGTCTGTCTTTCTGTGTTAGCCCTGCGACGAGTTGGCCACTGTCCAGGGTGTACCCCGCCTAAGGCCCAAAGTCACTGGGATAGGCTCCAGTCACCCGCGACCCCTAACAGGAATAAGCGGTAGAAAATGAATGAAAAGAAAATGAATGATATATCCAAAAAGTCAATTCCCAAATATAGAACCAGAGTATTTATACTTGTGACTAGACCTTATTCAACTCACTGGATTACCGTACCATAAAAAATGTAATTATAAAGCACTTTAAAAACATTCACAGTGCCGTACACAACATAATATGATTACAGTTAGTGAAAAACCGCAGATCAACAAAGTGTACACTACAACCACTCAAAGCAAACGGAAAGTCACATAGTATTAAAAGCTAAGGAGAAAAGGTGCGTTTTTGAAATTGATTTAAAAACAGGCAGAGATTGAGCCAGCCTAATCTCTAAAGGCAGCTGATTCCACAAAGCTTGCGTTGGGTTTTTGGGACAACAAGCTGCAGCTGATCTGACCTGAGGGCTCGAGAGGGTGAGGATCAGGCCAGAGAGGTACGAGGGGGCAAGGCCATTCAAACACTCAAAAGTAAACAAAAGAATCCGAAAATCTAGGATAAAACAGGTGAAATGTGATCATATTTCTGTCCGAGTTTCTGTTAAAAGCATCATCTTGGACGGGAAAACGCATTACGGTAGTCCAAACGAGTGGTCACAAAAGCAAGAATGACGTTTTCAAAGAGGTCCCTCGGTCACATGGGCTTCACTCAGGCCAGTTATCGAAGCTGAAAAAAAGATGGATTTGACCACAGCACTTGTTCGTGGTCAAGTTTGAGATCATGATCCATTTGCGTGCCCAGATTAGAAAGGACTGGCTTCAGAAAATGTGACTGTGGCCCTAAATCCAACAGAGGATGCACCAAAAACCAAATACAACAAAAATCTGCATTTTGACCTTTTTAGTTGACTGTATTAAAGCTTATTGTCTTAAAGAATGTTGTCTTCTGAAACAAGACCATATAATCCAGCCAATAACAGCTATTATGTCGTGCTGTGATAAAGAAAAGAAACTATAGTATCTTTGGTAAATATGTGCATCGTATTTGAACATTTATTTTCATTTGATTTCAGCTTGCCTTACTCTTTTGGCTTTGTTCACACTGCAGGTCTTGATGTTCAATTTAGATTTTTTCCCCCCGAATAAAATTTTTTTTGCAAATACAATGTGACTCTAATCAGCTTTTATGAACCCAAACAGCCCTGAAGTGTCTGAGAAACACGACAAAACCAGGAGTTGTGCTGTTGTCGAATTATGACACAGGATACAACGAGGAAGCATCTATCAATACAAGCAGAGTTATCATTATGTCTTGTCTTAAATCAGCAAAAGTTGACATTTCCCCAAACCAGTTCAGTTTGAAACGTGCCTTTTTTTGTCCAGTTTTTAACTCCACGGCAGGCGTTTGAAGGTCTGATCTGTTTAATCCTTGCCTTTTCCAATGTAAAAAAAAAAGTGTCTCCTGTGTAATTTCATCTCAGGCTGCAGATACTTTGCAAAATATCAGATTCAAATCAGATTCAGTACCACAGATGAAACTGACGTGGGTCGCATTTTTAAAAAATCAGATTCGGGCTGCTCAGAGTTTATGAAAAAATTTGATCCAGGTCAGGTTTGGGCAAAAAATCTCATTCGTGTGAACGTTGATCAACATTTTCTATGACTTTGACCTGGTGATTGTTGTCCTTGACTCTTTATTGCCCCAGTATTCTTATCTAAAATGTTTACTCTACAGAAGAAATGTGTAAGAACTGCAACAAAGTCTGTACCTTTGTTTTTTTTAATTGAAGCTCTTAAATATTTTCGATATAAACATTCATTTAACCTGTACATTTGTATTCAGGACACTGCACGATTCTGATTGGCCGCCTTATTTCAAGCATTATTTTAATTACAGTTATCAGCTCTACCATTATGCCACTAGACAAGCGCCAAAGCTGCATAATTCAATTCGATATCATGGATCCAAATCATGGAGCTTTCACACAGACCTGATAGAAACCTCTATGTTATTATCAATGTGCAAATCTAAACTAAAACATAAGCTGGTGTAAATATGGGGCAAAACATTTGTAACATGTCGTTTTCTTTTTTGTTTCTCTTTTTCTTGGAGCAATGTCTCTAAAAGCAGAATGCACATTGTATACCACTGCTAATTATTCAGTGATTGTAAGATTACGACACTTGCTACAAATTGTATTCTATATATGTTTTTACTTTCAAACAAGCGCTAAATAAATCAATATCCTCGGCTTGCAGTAAATCATACTCATTTAAATTTGTCACGAGGTGGTGCTGTTTTCCCTTCATCCTCATGTCGTCAAATATTAATATCAAAAGGCTATATTGACACATGTTCTACTTTTAAACTCTAGATATAAATAGATCTAAGCAGCAACATTAATTTGGCATGAAGATTACCACAGGAAATTGACTTTTTTGTCATTTTTTGTGGTATATGTGTACATTTTGAGCTGGAGAGAGTCGAATAAGTAGCTCTAGGATGCTAAATAACTACAAAGTGTTTCATTCTGCTGTTTATTTAATGCATATTTTGCATTAGAAACCGTTTACTGGGGTTTAAAGTGAATGTGTCAGTGGTATAAAGTAGTTTCAGTAGTTTTTTCTTTTCTTTTTGGAACAATATATTGCACTTCTAAATGTGTTATGGTGAACAGAGACTAAGCCTATACTTTAAAGTGTAATGACAATGAAAATGAAAGTATGGGCGTGCTAAATGAAGCGTGTAAGAGTAAAAAAAGAGATATATATACTGTATAGGCTTAAGTACAATGTATCTACAGCGAGATCGGAACAACAGTGCGAGCAAAACAAGCAGAGGTTGTCGAATGATTAAAGGTGTTCATAGACTCTTTATAACAGAAAACGACAATAACAAAACAAAAACACCACATACGTACTAACAAACAAACACGCAATACTCTGCAAAATGTCCAGTTATTCTTTATTATGACCTGCCATAACGTGCTGTGAGTCCTTTGCTCTTCATCAGCCTTTATTAAAATGTTAAAACCAGTGGTGGAAGAAGCATTCAGTTTTGTAAAATGTGCAAAAAACATTACTGAAGTAAAAGTAGCACGGAAAAGACTACTTAATTAAGGTAACGTTTTGAAATGCCTATAAAAATGTACAATAAGAGTAAAGAGGAAAAGTATTTCCAACTGATTTTGAACCGTTAGAGCGTTAAAGGGCCTATGACAGGTTGAAATACACATTTAACTAAATTGCAGTTAAGATAAATATATTCAAATTTCTACTAAAATCTTTACAAATTAAACCCCAGTTTAGCTGTTTTTAAAGTTTTAAATTTTACTCCCGTTTGTAAAGTATGACATCACGCTAGGAAATTACCATAGCAACCACACTGTACAGTGGCCAAAACTCAGATTTTGTTCATTTGACAAAGAGAAACACATGTGAACACCTTTATTTTGTTGAATCACAGTTTAAAGGGTCAAAAAAGTACTTTATTTTGTGTAAATTATGCGTAACCTTTGTCTCCCTAGCGTGACGTCATCAATTTATTTACTTCCTGTAATTGTCAACAGATTTTTCATCTTTTCTCCACAAATAGCGACTTGATTGGTGTAAAACTATAATTTGTATTTACACGAGGTATTAATACACTGAAGAAAGTCAAAATTAGAAAATCGTAAAAACCCGTCATATGCACTTTAAATGTAGTTATTTTGTTTTTTTTTATTTTTGTTTGCTAAAAAGTATAGGACGTGAACTCAAAAGCTTCATGCAAGAAGTAAGCCCTCAAAACCGTTTGAAATATCCTTTATTTTCAGTCCATTTCAAAAATCTAGCGGCGTACCTGCTCTTAAAGCTCCATAGGGCTCCTGATTTTCACATCATGATACTGGAAGTAGATATTAAAATCTGTCTAACTTTTTCCCAGCTCTCACAAACACTTTGTCATGTTGTCAATATTCACATTCATTCTAAGGCGCAAGTAGGGCTTTTTTTTCAGACGTTGAAGTGAAACTGGGGGCGACCGGCCAAGCACAGCCAATCAGAGTGCTTCTTTGGGCTCTTAATTCCAGGTTGACCAGGAATAAAACACTTTACAATTAGTTGCAACTCACGCTCATCTCATTTTGTCACAAAGTGCAGCTTTTATAAGACACTCTTTTATAGAAAACACAAAATAATTTACAACCAAAAAGATGTATACGCCAGCTTTAAACGAAGGAAGTAAAAGTAAAAAACATCCACTGTAAAAAAATAAAATAATTATAAAATAAAATAAAAACTAAAGATTTCACTTAAGCTGCTATGACAAGTTGGACTACTCATTGAACTAAAATGCAGTTAAGATAAATATGTTTAAATTTTTGCTCAAATACTCTACAAATTGTATCGCAGTTTAGCAACTTTGTAGACTTCACTTCCTGGTTGTAAATGATGACATCACACTAGGAAATTACCAAGTGACTGTCCTGTACATTGCGCCACAACTCATCTAATGTCACTTTTTTTTTTTTTTTGGACAAATAAAAATTCACGTGAACGTCTTTATTTTGTTGAGTCAAGTTGAGTCAAAAAAAGTAGTTTATTTTGTGTAAATCTAGCATAACCTTTGTCTCCCTGGTGTGACGTCATCCGTCTGTTTACTTCCTGTCATTTTCAGCAGATTTTTCACACTTTTCGCCGCTTAATTGACGTAAAACTATAATTCATATTTACACCAAACAAAAGTCAAAAAGATAAAAACCTGTCATGCGCACTTTGAGTTACTCCCCACCAAAACTCACACAACAACGCTTTCCCTCTTTCCCTCCGCGTTTTTATTGTTCTTTCTCATTTCCCCCGCCGTGTCTCCGTGCTGCTCTGTTCGTTTCTTGACGCGGGGCCGTGAGCGCGCGTGCGGCAGGCGAAGCGGCCTGCGTGGCGCGTCCGTGTGCCGCTCCTCCCGCCTCCGCCTCTTACTCCTACGTCTGCTGCCGAGTTCGCGGTTAATTGGCTGTTAATAGAAAGCGCGCCATCGGGGAGCACGGAGCGCGCTCTTGGCGAATGTGTGCAGGGATAATATTGTTCCAGGGCCCGTGCGCGGAATACGCCGGGCCCCATTAGGACGGACCCTGAGGACGCGCGGCCCGAGTGCTCGATTAGCGCGCGCCGCCGGCCGCCTCACGGGGCCGGTTAGCTCTTTAATGCAATTCTGTGTCGAGTGCCCGCTCCTCGTCATTTGCGCCATTACCGCACTCGAGAGTAAATGTTGGATTATTAAGATCGTGTCTGTCAATAAATATGGAGCCGGAGTCTGCGCGCAGTCGCCGGAACACGGGGAGGATAATCAACTCGAGCCGTTAACGGTCGCCTATATTTGTGTAGCTCCGCGGCTGCAGAGCAAGAAGTTGAGAAAAGCGCAAATTAAAGACAGATGTTGGTCGCAAGATACGCGCAAAACGGGGATATCTTACTGAATGAACCAAGCTTCGACCAGACGCGTCTTTTTTCTATGGCAGAGAAGAGTTAAAGTGTTTAAATGATGATTTTCTATATATTTTACAATTACCAAAGTCAATATTTCGCTTTTACGCATAATAGAAAATCGGATTCAGGTCATTGAACGCGGCATACAGGATTTGGTGCAGGTTTAGTTGCAGGAAATGTCAAAGAAAGACTAAATTAACTTCGGTTTAGTCCAAGAATTTAAAGTATCCAAACAAGCACCATTTCTGTTTGATTTTTCCAGACACTTTTCTCAATCCCCTTAAAAAAAAAGAAAAAAAAAGTCATTACAAACTGTTTCCTGACAAATTCTCAAAATACGAAAATACAACACTAAACGTCACACATTTTGCTATACTTTTTTTTATTATTACATCTTCAAAAACTGCAAACAGTGTGTCTCCCACATTCATTTTCAATATAACTTATTCATTCACATTATGTTCGTGAAATATACATTGTGGCGATGTGCTTCTAAGAGCTTTTAAATAACATTTCATTTGTTTCATTTGTACAAGTTTTTTGTTTTTTTTTAACTCAAGTCCGTGTCGACGCTTTTCACTTTTAAAGGCAAAACCTGTGTCCCGCTGGAAAAAAAAAAACATGCATCGTACACTGTTCCCGACCTAGAGTTTTTGACTGCAACGTTTCGAAAAGCCTCCTGACCCCTCTGCGTCACGAACGAACCAAAAGACATTGCGTAGAAGTGGTTTAAGAGCTCCGGTCCCTTTTTTGCATATGGAGGTGGGGTCGTTTTTGGCTTAGTCCTTCGCCTCCGTCCCTCCCCCTCGTGCAGGCTCTGCCCCGTTCAGCTGGGCAGGTCCCGGGCCCCCTCCGAGCCGGCCGAGTAGCTGTTGTCGTGCAGCTTGCGTATGTGTTTCTTGAGGTCAAAGTTGCGGCAGAAGCCCTTGCCGCAGGTGTTGCAGGTGAAGGGCTTCTTGTCGTTGTGCGTGTGCATGTGGAACGTCAGGTTGTAGATCTGGTGGAAGGCCTTGTTGCAGATGGAGCACTTGTACTGCTTCTCCCCGCTGTGCGTCAGCTTGTGGTTCTTGTAGTTCCCTGCGGAGGAGAAGGGCAGAGTGAGCTCCGGGAGAGGAAGAGGAAATCCAAGAAGTCAGAGAAGTTCACCAGTAAGAGATGACAAGTGTGTTTTTGGTCAGATTGTATACCTGTATTTTCAACAGGAGTGCTTCAGGCTCATGATGAGTTTAGAGAATCAATTACTGTCTCATTTAAGTCACTATTATTTAGTCTGGAACTAATAGTTGTTTTTACACCAAAAAGGCAATGTTGGAATTGCATTTAATAATTCTCAAAATTTCTCAAACATTCCCAAAACAATTTGTGTTTTATTATGAGTATTATTATGTTTATAATTACAAGATAAATCAAATAAAAGAATAATAAAATACACTATATATTTTTCTGTAACAACGGTGTCCCACAATCAATAGGCTTTTTCAATCTTCTCATAAAATGTTGCTTTCATCGATAACACCCATTCTTTTTTTATTAGCCTATCATCATCATTATTATTATTTATATTATTATTATGATTTGGATTCAGATGCATGTGGATGACAACATTTTATTTCCATCCTTCAGCCTGCACTGCCCATGCTCAGCCTCCTCATCAGAGATTTGCTCGCGAGAGTCAAGAAGTTGTCAAACTTTTTCAAAATCAAGCTCCACAAAAGGCCGACTCCCGTCGCAGCGGGGTCTGGCAGCTGACCCAGAGCAAATGCAGCGGGATTAGTCCTTAGACATGACATGTCCTATTTCCAATGAGCGCGTCACCACCGTGGCCCGCAATTACCTCTCTATTTACTGCGCTTTCAGAGCAGAGCGCCAGCATATGCTCCTCAGAGCCGGAATTCCATCACATCCGCTGCAGAGCGACTTGAAAAAGAGCCTCGTGTGAACTGCGTAAAGCATCGGCCAGTTCTGTGTTCAGACTAAGCAATCTGATTTCCTTTAGGAAATAGTTTAGTTTAGGAATATTTGTTTTTTTGTAGCGTAAACAGCCTGTTCTTCTCTAGTATGTTTAATTGTAAAAAATAAAAATAAAAATAAATAAATAATCAGAATAAATATTTTATTATCTTAAATGAACTATATGAAATGCTTTATGGTGAATATGGTGAACGTTCCACAAATATGAAACCTTTCACACAGTGATGATCAATAATGGACAGCACAAAGCCTGCTTGTTCAGACTGGAGCTTACCTTTTTGGTGGAAGCCTTTGCCGCAGAACTCGCAGACGAAAGGTTTATAGCCGGCGTGGATGCGCACGTGTGTGTTGAGCGTGGAGCTTCTGTTGAAGGCTTTCCCGCACTGGTTACACTTGTGAGGCTTCTCCTGCGAGCACACGACATTACGTACTTTAGACACATGACATACATGAGACCCAGTGAGGGCAGAGGCTCTGGAGCCGGACTCACTTGTGTGTGGATGATCTTGTGCCTGCACAGAGTGCTGGCCTGACGGAAGCCCTTCCCGCACACTTTACACACGAAAGGCCGCGCTCCTGTGTGCACTGGCATGTGTCTGGTCAGGTTGTAGTGCGCGTTGAAGACCTGCAGAAGGACATGGGTTAGACACAGCATACTCCAACTACTACACACACTATTCTTTTTCATTTAAGCTGAATACACAGGCCGTGTTCAGCACGTGCCAAAGCCATGACAAAGCTGTGCTTTTAATCAGACAAAACAATGCGTAAACACTGTTCATCAATTCCGTTAACTTAGCTTTCAGAGAGACGTTATTTGAGTATTTGTTGCTCATCGTACCTTGCCACACACTTCACAGGTAAAATTCTTGGGCTTCCCGTCGGCGCTGCTGCTGTTTACTTTGCTGTGCGTCTTGTTGGTGCTCTTGTCCGCGCCCAGGCTGTGGTCCTTGACTATCTGGTCCAACTGTCCAGGCAGATGTTCCTTGTGCGGATATTGTGGTGTTGGCATTTTGTCCGTAGAAAGTTTGGCGCTGTCACGCAGCAGTAACCTTTGGTGCGCGGCCAAAGAGGCCTGTGACCAGGGCCCGGCTAAAAGCTCGTGCTGCGGGTACGCAGACTCCAGGTAGTTAACGTAGTACAGAGAGCCAGGGACGGCCACGGCCTGGTGCAACACCTGCGGTTTGACCACGCGGCTGGACGAGAGCAGCGGCTGTTTCAAGCTGGAGTCCGGTTTGGCACAAGCGCTGCAGTTGGCCTTGCCGCAGAGCGCGCCCCTGACGCTGGCCCGCCACAGCTCGGAGTAGTTCATGAGGCGGCAGGAGTGGAGCTCGTATCCCAGCGGAGGAAGCGGGATCATACACGGGATCGGAGCGCAAAGTCCTAGCAGTGGGCGGCCGTCCTCCGCAGGCCGAGGCTCCGCGCTCTTCGACATAATCCGGTCTATAGAGAAGGCCAGGCTCTTTGGGCCCCCGGCACCTGCCGTCCGGCCACATGATGTCACTGAGTCCAGGGACCCCGAGGAGGCCATGTCCGTGTCCAGAGCGGGACAAGTGCAGGAGCTGAAGAAAGCCGCTCCGGTGTCAGACCTGCACCTGGTCTGAGCTCACTGAGCAACAGGACACATCACACAGAGTCCAGCGTGCGTCTTCAGCCTGAGCGCGCTGACAGAGCCCGGGGCCCGGCGGTCGGAGGCTGGAGATGTGGGATCAGGTGTGTGACCGCTCTGCAGCAGAGACACTGACACACTGAGTGACAACAGCAGTGACGAGTGGAAGGCAATACAGGGAAAGTCTTGGTGCAGAACTGGACTCGCTCTTTAATGTAGGCACCGTGTCACATGGTGCAGCCCCGCCCCTGGGCCCGCGCTCCGCCAGTACCCGCCCCTCCGCCGGACTGTGAGAGCCACTCCGCTCACACATTAGGAGTTCAACACATTACTGCTAACGTTTATGAATATTATATGCCATAGGCCTATATAGGCCTATAACTAGTCATCCTCCACGAGCCCCGGGCTGTCTATATAAACAGCAGTAAGAACTCCAGCCTATGTTGTTGACGTGTCCATCAGAGCTGCTGCACCTGCACAGTCTATAGTGGTCCCGGGAGCTTATAGAATACGTGTGTGTCCAGTCCACCTGTTAGACTTCTTTGGCTCAGTTAAATGCAGTTGTTCCTTCCCTCTCTCTTTAGTAAAGCAGTGATTGCGGGCGAGTGAGCAGGCTTTTCTCTTGCAGTCTGTAAAGCTCGGCGTGAAGCGGCTCTGCTGTTTTCTGAGGACGGCGCGGAGTGCGGATTACACAGAGTCCGGACTAATGAAAGAAAGGGCTTTGCTCTAAAGAGGCGCACAAGGAGTCCACAGGAATCCGCCGCGCAGGGCTGTGAACAGAACGCATCCAGCGAACAAAGCCTCCTCATTTTATGTATTTGCAGGCCATTTCACCCGACGCGGGCAACGACAACACACACTTTTTACGCATTTGGGCTCGATGTTAAAGGGTTTGTGCCAGTGATCCCTGAACTTTATATCAGCTAAAGTTTATTAGCAAAAATGACTGGTTAAGTTTGATGGTTTAGGCCTAAATCAGCCTATTCTAGTCCAGGCCTGCAACCTTTAGCCTAAATCATATTATTTATAATTAGGCCTCATGATGATATGGATCACTTGACTCAACAGATGACAAACGGCTACATGCTGTGCATTTAACATTTATTGATCAAAATATTTACTCTAGGTATATTCTTCAACAACTAGAATTAAAGTGGGAGAGACCAGAGGGGCATTGTACCTGTTCTCCAGACAGTCCCTGCTCCTCAGCAGAAGAAAGTGAGGAGCCTGTAAGTGGAGGATGGCTGGTTTACCTAAGGCCCACAGACTTAGTTTATTAAGCCCAGCATGGCGCAGCCCCATAACATTAGTTTTCCTGTTAATAACCCTAAAACACATCCCTGCTCTGTTTTGTTTCCACCTGTGGCTCGGCATGGAGGGATTAACTGTTGTCCCAGCACCACTCATATGTCAATGGGCCAAAAAAAGCCTCATTCGAGTGGATTCAGACACAATTGCCGGCTCATCCACACAATAAACATTGATCCTATTGCAGTAGTTCCTCATTCAGCTTTGACCGCAATTAGGCCTACAGTGATTAGAGCCAGTCACTCACGGGCAGCAGCTCAACAACCTTTCATCCCCGGCTGTTATTTCTGCTTCAGTAACAGAAATGAGTGCTATATTAGTCATGATAATGGGGAACAGATATCTACTCAACATCTTATAAGACCTTAATGACAATAATAAATGTATAAGTCGATTAAACCGTAGGCAGGGTATAATACACACTATACATAAACATTCTTTCATTACCACAGTAACACGATGATGACACGCAAACACACTTTACATGCCGCTGTATCAATATTTTCCTGAACATAATGAGACTTTTCCGTTTTGTCACAGCACCAGTGGGTCAGCCGCTGTTACCTGGGTTACACAGACGAGGCTGCAGACGTGCACTTCACCAGACACTGCGCTTATGGACCATTACTGACCCTTTATAATACATGCACCTCATTACCTGTTCATTATCTTTGATTAGATTTCAGTGAATACTAAGCACTTATTTTGCAAGTAATGTTTGTGTTTCCTGCTGATTAATATAGTCAACTGCAAAAGCCATAACATAAGGCCACCGCTGTTATCTAAGGTATGTAGTTTTTTTGTAATAACTGTAATTGTATTGAAAGAAATAACCATGGACAGAGAATGCACATTTTAAATTGTATTAATTATTGCATTTCTTCTTATTCCTTACTATTTTTAACTAATGCCCATTGTTTTATGCCGAAGCACATTCCTTGTTTGTTGTTGTTTACTGACAATGGTAATGAAGTTGTTTTTGTTGAGGTTTAGTTCCATACATTCATACGCTCAGTGTTTAATGCTCCCACTTTTGAAATCTATTGTGAGACAAATATTTCACCATAGTTTTTTTGGTTGCTTGTTTATTTATGTGTATATTTATTAGGATCACTATAGACCCTTTGAAATGTGATGTCATAAAAAATCCAGAATGGAGGTGACTGCATATTTTTCAATGATTGTCTCACATCAGATCTAAATTCTGCTGGTTTTAAGGGTTTGTGTTGGAAAAAGCAACACATTTGAATTTCCAGGGTAGAAAAGTCAGTTAGTTTGCTTTTCTATAAAAAACGATGGACAAAAAACAATTTTCTGGCTTTAATATTGTATTTTAACGTCAAAATACTCTAATTTATGGTATAGTATCTGATATATCTCTAGATAAAAGGAAAAATTATTGTGGGTTCAATATTTCTGTGAGTATTTTTCCAGTAAAAGAGTTTCTCATAATTTCCTAAAACATAATGTAAAATGCAATGATAAATGTGTTTAAAACAGCTCTGATGTCACTCACTGTGTCTGAGCGGTTTTCATTTTCCAAAATAATCTGAATTTTTCATATTTTGTGATATTCTGAGGTTAAATCCCAGTTTCTCCAGTGAAATCACATTATGTTGCCATTGTTGTCATTTTTGCCTCCATTCCTAATTTAGACTTTTAAACTTTTAAAGGGTCTATAAGCACAGTCAAGATCCAGCTAATTTTCTTTGGCTGCTTTTAAAAAATACAATTTCTAATGTCACATATCTTAAAAGAAATAGGTATTGTGTCTCTTTACAAAATATATGTCCATCTATGAATTCATTGATAGCTTACATTACAGTTTTCAAATATGGAATTGTCTATGACCTTTTAATAAAACACGGTTAAGATCATTATATTTAAGTTTTTATTAAAATTATACAAACTTTCTTTCTACGTTTATAATTGCTCAAAGTTATCAGACACATTTGCCTGGCATTTTATTTACGCACACATTTAACAACGATACAGAATAATGAGAGTGGAGCATTTCCTTTCATCATCATTTAAATAAGTCATGTCTAGGCATTATTTATGCCTTTTTTGTGTTATAAACTCTGGAAATAATGCTTTGTTGAACGTTTGTGTTACTCTTGGAATGAGAAACCAACCTGTTATCGCCTGTTTATGTATATCCATGCAACTCTGAACTATGTTTGAGTTGGTCATAAGACTTTAGGGTTTTTGACTTGATCTTCCACAATTTTGTTCCAGTTTTTGTTTCGTGTCGATGGGCCTGATGAATACAGAACTATAAACCAGGTCAATCTGAAATCAGACAGTTAAAAGACTAATTCTGCTATAAAAATCTGACCCGTAAACTGTTGAAGTTTAGATAATGAACAGTTTGAAGTTACATGAACACAACCTAATATTTTGCTACACTTTTGCAATATGAAGTATACTCAAAGCTTGGTATTTTCAAACTGTGAAAGGAGAAAGTTGGTGTTTAAAGTGCGTATGACAGGTTTTTATCATTTTCTAATTCTGACTTTATTTGGTGTATTAATACCTGTTGTAAATATAAATTATAATTTTACACCAGTCAAATTACCATTTCTGGAGAAAAATGCAAACATTTGTAGGAAGTTACAGGAAGTAAACAAAGTGATGGCTTCACACCAGGGAGACAAAGGTTATGCGTCATTTACTCAAAAATAAATTACTTATTTGAACATTAATTCAACAAAATAAAGGCGTTCACATCACGTATTTTTATTTGTCAAATAAAACAAACTGTGACATTAGACGAGTTTTGGCGCAGTGTACAGGATGGTTGCGATGGTAATTTCCCAGTGTGATGTCATAATTTACAAAAAAAATGCTAATGGTAAAATTTGTAAAGTATTTCAGCAAACTTTAGAATATATTTATCAACAGCATTTTAGTCAAATGAGTAGCCCAGCCTGTCAGAGGCACTTTAAATCAAAATCGTTCCTAGCGCTCATAAACTCTGTGGCGCGGCGCTAGTTTTAATTTGCATAGATTTGTGGCCACGAATGCTTTAGAACAGCTTTGTCAGATGGAAAAGTGAAGTAGGGTCCAGGGACGTAGCACCAAATTCTGGGCCCCAGGTGCAAATCTTGGTGGGCGCCTAATATATTGCTTTGTATTATAATTTTGTAGTATAATTTCTTATTGAAGTATGTTTCAAGATGTTTGAAATTGGTCTGGTACTTATGGCAAAAACATAACATCATAACATAAGCCAGTAGCTACACAGGATGTCTATAAATTTGGTAGTTATTGTTAGGTGTATGTAGAAACTATCGGATATATTCTAGCAATAATCATAAAAATAATAATAACCAAATTTGTGTGGATAAATAAATCCCATACAAAACTATTTACACCAAGAAAGTTTGAATCTGGGTCTGCTCAGATCTCATGCATAAAGTATTTAGTCTCTCAAGGACTTTAATCAACCAAAATGCATGTTATTGCAACAAAAATAGATTAAAGTGTAGAAAAAAGCAACTGAGAAAAAAAACACATGATGCTTTTGAGGCCCTTCCCTGCCCTGGGCCCCAGGAACACTGTAACCTTTACCTCCCCCCAGTCTGACGCCCCTGGTAGGGTGAACCAAGACTAACAACTTTGCAGATGTTTTACAATAATATGACAACGGTGTGAATTGATTCTGATTTTTGTCTCAAAGTTTGCTTTTATAAGTCACTTTCTGGTTGGAAAATTACACATTTATAAACAGAAAAGTTGGGTAATGCAGCTTTAATTATCAGTGTAGGGGAATTTGCCCTGCATTTGTCCACTAAATTCTTAACTAGATGAATATTATGCCTATTTTCAGTCCAATTCTTGCCATTGCGTTTTCCAGCGACTGTTTAGATAGATTCGTACAGCACTTGTGTGACATCTCCTCAGAGCGGGCCCCAGAGGAGACCCTGCGGTGCGTTCTTTAAGGTGTAAGCGCCTGGTGCGACTCTCCGCTGATGAGCCTGATGTTATTCCGAGGAAGTCACAGACAGTATCCTGACACCTCCAGTCACCACCACCACATTCACCAAACGTGAGGAAAAGAGGCGCCGTGACGAGGGAGCCCCCTCCGCCACTCTGCCAGGGCGGATTGCACCTAAACATTTAAAAGCTGAGCTAACACTTGTCCTGTGAAGAATTCTGCTCTCCTGTTGTGGAGCGTGTACCTGAAATGCATTTGCTCGCTGTTGTAATTAATCATTCATTGCATTTTTATGCTCTTGTTTGAAGAAGAAAGAAGTGGCTAATTAGTTATTTCAGAGTTAGAAATGTGGATAAAAATGACATTTATTACTGCATGGATCTTTCATTTTTATTTGTGTTTGTCAATGCAAGACAAATTTGAACAGTTACTGTATTGTGCATGAACAGAATTGAAATGTATATTCATCACTCTTGTGTGTTGTTTTTCACTATACACTTTATATCAACTGAGGAGACATTATTTTGTGACATTAATAACTTAAAGGTAATATATGAACATTTAGATACTATTGTGAATAAATAACTTGTGACTTTCTTCTAATAAGACAGTTGTAAATGGCTCATTTACATGTTTGGGGGGAGGACTTCAGAGATGATGTCTGATGGATGTGACGCGTCTCTTATCAGATGTTGTTCAACATTACAAGATGACAGAATGAACTTTCCAAATATACTATAGTGAATGGAATTTGGAGTTTATCTCTATATCACTATATCACCATATAGACAGATATATAGCTTTAACACTACAAAAAGAGCTGAATGGAAAAAAAAAGTTTCAAATAAGGTTATAAGATAATATTTCTGCACTTTTGTGATATATTTGATCACATTTGTCTGATAATTAAACTTAAACTAATGCATTTAAAGATATATTTTAAGACATTTCTGATCGTCTGAATATCATTACTATCAGGGCGATAAAAAAATCGATAAATACGAAACAAAAATGAAAGATATTCATTTTTGTCTGTGTCACCAACTCCTACTTAAAGTGTGTGACTTTTCTGAATGTTCCATAGTAGGGCATTAAACATATCTATCTCCCAACAGATGAGAATACAAGGCCAAGTTACAGGTCAGCTCTGTGGAGTGGTGAGTCTGATCACAGTAAGAACGCATGTATTTCAAGGTAGTTTTTACAGCTGACATTATATGTAAAATAGACAGATTTAATCCTGCACTGTGGAACATTCTCCGAGCTGCTCCGTTACTAGAGTTAGTTAGCTGTAAATTGATCTGTCGAGTTTGTAATTATATTTGAACTTAAAAGTAAATTCAAATAAGCAAACAGGCCCTCTCCTCGTTTTGAAGCATTGCTGTATGGGTGATTGTCTTTCAGCTGCAACACGGTACTTAAACCCTAATGATGCAGTGAGCAGCTTCTCATTTCTGTCACAACCATGTGGACAGATGTCACAAAGACACAAAGGTGTCAGTGTGTTTGAGAAGGGTAAAATGAATGGCATCAAGCAGAGAAAACATCAAAGGAGACTGCAGAAACGGCTAAAATTGACTTAAGAACTGTCCAACGAATAATTAAAAACGGGAAGATTTAGTGGGGAACCATCCTCAAGGAACAATTGTGGTTGAAAAATAAGTCTTAAATGATCATGATTGGCTTAAAATGTTTGACAAAATGGGAGAAAAACAACTGTACACCTCATGTTTAACAGTGAAAGTAAGAGCATTTCCACAAGAACAATGTGAAGGGAACTCAAGGGATTGGGACTGACAAGCTGTGTGGCTGTAAAAAAAAAAAAAAAAAACAATTATCTGTGAGGCTAACTGTAAAAAAGGCTTCAATTTGCTCAGGAGCATAAAGATTGGACTCAGTAATGGAAGGAGGTGATGTGGTCTGAGTCCAGGTTTTCTCTGTTCCAGATATTAAAGCAGAACTAAGAAGCTTCAGCGACAGAGCTCCCCCTGCAGCTCTCTTGCAAAAATACACTGCCTGTGTTTCCTTTTTATTGAAACAAGGAAGTGCAATCACATAAAAAACATTTCACGTTACCAAATATTAAAAATAAAAGAGCCAAGGTTTCTTCAGGTCGGCGTCAGGAAATGTTGCTGCTGGTTTATGTAACAGAGACAATGGCTTCAAACACCCCAAAAATACATATGGACTTACAAAGATGTTAATAAGGTAAAAACTTCACTTAATTCTGCTTTAACACCACTGAGAATCTTTAGGATGTGCTGCTGAAGGCTTTTTGCAGTGGTCACACACTCCGTCATCAATAAAAGATCTTGGTGAAAAATTAACGCAACACTGGAAACAACATTTTTGACACTGCGGAAGGTTATTGAAACAATGGCGCAGTGAATGTGTACCGTGATCAAAGGCACTCCAACGAGATAGTAGAGCATGAGGCTTTTTTTCTGTGGCTTTTTTTTTTTTTTTTGGACAGGCAGTGTAATAGAGTAAGATGTATAGTGCAACTACAATTTCAAATGATCACCTTTGATTCATATCATTCTCTCCTTTTGCAATTCAAACAGTTGTGTTTCGTTGATTATTCTAGTCAAATCCTTGTACATCAGAAACATAATGTTAAAAATGACTGTCTCTGCATGGAACTGGAGAAATCAAATCGAACAAAGATAGTCTACATGAACGAAGAAGTATCGTTTAAGTTAACATTAGATTTAGAGAAGAATGACGACGCTGCACATGTTAACTGTCTATTCTTTGGTGTCGATTCATAAATAACAAAACATCTCTTGTCTATCCGGTAGGAAAAGTGGCGTTTCTCGTGGAAGAAAGTGACGAGCGGCGCATCAGCAGACAGCGGAGGTGGACTTTCTGATGGAGGCACAGAGCAGAGGCGTGTCAGGCCCTTGTGCTGGGACTGTTTGACGTGTTTGCCGTGAGTCTTTTTGGCAGCCTGTCTCTGTCCCGCAGCCTGTCCTGAGTGACCCCCCCTCCCCACACACGCACACACGCTCACCTTGTGCGCCTGTCACCCTCCCTCACCTCCGCACAGCATCGAAATGTGTCCACAGACCAGTCCCAAACAACAAACTGTATCAGCAGTATATTTGTCTCTGTCAGCCTCCGCAACTCTTCTGTCGCGGGAAAGATCTGGCGTTTTAGAAAAATGACACAGATGTTTGCTGGGGTTATGTCTTCGCCTCATTTGACTTCTCTGTGTGAGAATGCATGCACTTACATTCACGGGTGGAATGGATGTATTTGTTTCATTTACTTGAGTAATTCTTTGAAACTCAATAAAATGTACTTCTCAAATGCTAGACTTTTAATTCCTCAGTTCTACTTTGGACATTTTCAGGTTACATTTTAGAATAACTACACTATTTACAGTCTTAATGAACACATGCGTTTATTAATGATATGATTATTTAGAAGGGCGTAAGGATTCATACATGTGGGGGTTCTAAACAAAATGCAAATTCATGATTTACTTATGTTATAGTTCATTAAGTAGCTGGAAAAATGCACAATATGCCTCCTTTAACAATTGATGTGTCAACCTGGAAGTAAGAGCCAAAAGCAGCACTCTGATTGGTTGTGCTTGGATACCCCAGTTTCACTTTGCTGTCTGGAAAAAAAATGTGTCATTGTGAATATTAACAATGTGCCAAAGGGTTTGTGGGAGCAAAGGACATTTTACTGATTTAAAAACGTACTTGGGGTTTTGCTGTATGAAAATCAGTTAGCCCAGCTTTGAATGTGTAAAAGTTTTGTTTTTTTCCACTGCCATTACAGTACTTTCTAATGGACAAAGCTGATTTGAAAATGTGTGTTTCTTGGGGTGTAGTTTTCCTGTATAGAAATAGAATATGTGCATTATGCCTTTCCAGTAACATTCTCAATAATCATGACTTAGATATTACAGCCAAATATAAATTAAAGTAGAGTTTTTACCAAATCGTTAATTATACTTACTTGAATAACTTTTAACTTCAACAGTTCTTCTACAACATTATTTTGTTACGTGAGTACAATATTTGGTGCTTGATTCTTGATTCTGAGCTCACTGTGTCTAACCCGCTCTCTCACAACCCTCGTCTCTCCTAACCTCTCCACTCTCCTCCAAACATGTCAACTGTTTTTGGGGGCCCTGCTCGGAGGTGTCGGCTCAGGCAAAAGTCTCTTTATATGAAGTGAATGAACAGAACAGACAAACAACTGAACATCCACAACTGCCCTGAAAGCTGTCAAGGTGTGCACACGGGATGAGAAGTCAACATAGACCGGGATGTCCATTTTCACACCTATCATAACTACACAGAAATGATTTAGTTTCTTTCTTTGTTTGAATGTATCACAATTATTCATATGGTTTGTCAGTGCAGTGAGTTTATCTGTTGGTCTCAGCAGGGCCGGCCCATGGAGATGGAGCAAGATGGAGCGATGGATCAGAGCGAGAGAGAATCTGCCTCAACAACTGATAGAAAACTAAAGCATGGATTATTATACTGTACGTGCACCAGCCAACATTCAGACTTCCCGACGTAAGAGTTTGCAGTGGTTCTCTGGCGCCTCAATCCTCGTCTAAAACTCTTTTTGTCTTTAAATACAGCATAAGATCTTGTAGAACAAATAATTAACCTATATATTTTGTGTAGCTAAGTGTAGAGTAAAACAATTACATCTAAAACTGACCAGAATACTGGAAATTACATATGATTTATTAAAGCTTTCTTGGGAGAGGACCCCCAAACCCTCCTTTACATATGAGTATTTATCATTTTGAACACAAACTGATGAATAAAGTCACTCGTTGTTCCCTGCCGCTATTATGAAACAGTGTTTGTCAAATGCCTAGATTCATCATCCTGGGGTTCAGAGTGATGAAAATCTGTAACTGTAGTCAAAGCAATTAACAATTCAAAACAAAATAGTATATCTTTTTAATAAGCAAACGTCCTCATGTTCTATCAACTATTAACAGGAAGCTGAGACCTATTCATAGATTGTACATGGGCTTCTAAGGTAATGATGTAATTACCGGTTTAAAACAACACTCCACATTCCCAATTTCAAATAAGTGTGTTTTTCCTGGCTCACTCTCAGCATTAGTCATAGTATCTGGCAACACAAAAACTGTACAAAACAAAACATAGTTGGAGCAAACAGAGCGTGCAACAGTTGTTTTAGAAGTCGACTAGTCAAACCATTATATCTGTTATATGCTGAGATTTCTTTTTCTTTTTTACAGAAGGCACCAAGATACAGAATATCCAAGTGTTTAAAATAATAATAATAATGGTAACGATAAAGCTCTTATCTTTGTTATAAAAGGTCTTTTGGCATGTGTTTTAAAGCTGTGGTTCCCAAAGTGTTCATGCTGGAACCCCCAAAATAATCATGTGATCAGCTCAGGGGCCCACTGCAAAATGAAATGGACATCGTAATTCGTAGTGGTAAATTCATTAAATTAAATAGGTTAGTTTTATTCTTTAACATAAGAGTAAATTAAAATATACAGGTTTCAATTTGAGTTAAATATTTTTATTTTTGTAAAATTATATTTTGAAATCCTCTCTGTCCTGACCATCCTTGTTTTAGAGCAGGGGAGTCCAAACTTTTTGTATTTAGGGTTGCATTTTGAAACAGACAATGACAATGAAGTGCATCATTAAAAATTGCATTTGAGATTGTTTTTTATGTTTGCATTACATAAAAATGTTATTTGGGTTATGACAGTAGCTTTGAGTCCAGTTTTACCGTATAAATATTATTCTACTTTTTTGGGGGGGGGCAATTTAACTGGAAGCCTGAGGGCCAACAAAGATTAGTCCGTGGGCCACACACACATGGCTCCAGTCCATAGTTTGGACACCCATGTTTTGGATTGTAGTTCAGATGACAAAAACGACGACAAAAAAAACCCAATATTCGATTAGTCATAATTATTCAGATTAAGCACCATTGTTGTTGGGTTTTTCATACATTCATTAATTTACATTTGGGTTAATTTTCATGCAGCATAAAATAAAAAGACCAATTCAATGAGAAAAGACCGTCAGTGTAATATGTCCTATTGACAAACAATTGAAGTGTGTGGCGATCCATAACACGGAGGATTAGTGCACCTCCACACAAGCAGTGGTTATATTCTGGTCCCATATGCTCTGGCACTGTATATGAGTGTCTAATATGACTGCTGGGCCGGGGCTGGGGCTGGGGCTGGGGCACAATCTGGCCGCTCCGAGTATAAGCCAGTCTCTTCACAGAAAGATCTCAAATTAATCAGCGGGCTTGTTGTCTGTCCAGGCGCGGATCAGAAGGTTTTTGGTGCATGCGGAGGCGAACGTAAGAGGCTTTGGCTGGTTTTCATTAAAAGGATCTGACATGTACCTGCCCTCTCAAATGGCAGGCAATTTAGAGCCGTCAGCGAAGTATACACACAAATACAAGAATGGACTTTTGTAGTCTAAGATACTGCGCTCAGATGTACCGGATAAAATATGATGGATATCTGCATAAGAGTAACAGTAGTCAGGTGTGTTATTAGCAGTCTAAGTAGAAAGAATTATAATTACTTTTTATACTTTGTACTTATGTATATGTATAAAAATAGAGAGTAACAAAGTACAAAAGTAAAAGTGCATAAGTAAATCATACCATATACTTTTTAATTTTATTTGAGAGCAGGTACTGTACTTTCTACATTTTTTAACTGGACTGAAAAGTAAAATACACTTTCCTTATGGTTATTTTTAGTCCCGGCTTGGCACAAACAAAAATCCCTCCCCAAAAAAGGAATTTTTTTTAAATGTTACTATTGACTAAAATTCAGCCCATTTTTTTTAAAATGATCAAAATCATTACATTTGATTCTCATTTGATACATTTGATTTTACTTAAATAAACATTCCTATGTTATACTATTACTTTTACTGAGTCCTGTCCTATTATTGTTACTTTTACTAAAGTAACAAAACTGAGTACTACTTCCACCAGTGGAAGTGTAATGTGACTGAACTTATAACATATACATATAACATCATTTACCTGTACATAAACTTGATGATGAGGTTATCAATTGTTGAGTTAATTTGCAAAAAACAGATTAAAAATTGTAAAAAAAAAAAAAAAAAAAAAAAAATCACAGTGTTATGAATCTAACAATCTTTAATTTATTCAATATTGTGTATTTTATATTGGACTGGTAACAACTACACTTATTCCTGCCTTAATAAAGCATGAACAAGGGCTTAATTCACAATTAACAAATAGTTTATTAAGATGCGTTCAAGCTTAGTAACATTCTAATCAAAACAATAACATCTCAGAGAAAATAAGGTTATTTCAGACCCTCCACCTAAAAACTTGCAAAGTGCCAGTTTATCCGTACAAATTGAAGTTGGGTCAATTTTAGTAAGGACAAGTTATTTCATATTTTCACTGCACAAAATATATAGTGCTTTCATTAAAGTTGATCTAGAGTTGATCAGTCTAATGGTCACCTTTAATGTAAGCAGCGATAAAGTGATAATTGTTTATTATAGCTACAGCTAAACAAAATTATAAACTGGCTACTAGTACTTTACTGTCATTATTACCACAATGATCTATAAACATTTGAAATAAAAACAACTAAGCTTCATATCCGGTGCATCTTTACTTCTCCATCCCTTACGAAAAGTGAAGCGGTAGCACGAGTACCCAAAAAATGCTAGAGTAAACAAGTTGAGTTAAAAAAAAAAAAAAATCCCCTTCCTTTGCACAAACAGCCTACAATTCGCGCACCAGCTTGCTCCGTTGTCTATTTACCTCAGAAATCAAATGCCTCTAGACACAAATCACTTTCCAATTTATGGGGCAGCTTGGAAGTGTGCATTCATTTTCCTGTTGTCATTATCCACGCGCCTCATGCCGGTGCGCTCCTGCGGCTCCGAATACAGGCCCGCTCCTCGCTGTGATGGTCAGTTGGAAACAACACTCTATTTTCATACACTTCTCATTTCCCATTTCTAAACCTTTATTGGAGTTTAAAGCCAAAGCAGCTCAGATCGTGCCGGGGTAAATCTGCAGCCCCATTAATCCACGCCGGTGTCATGTCTTGTTGCTAGAAATGAATGTTAGATAGACCTATTCTGAGCCGGCGCATTCACGGGCCATATTGGATGCTGGAATCGGTGTGCCGTTTTGAGCGTTAGAACTTGATTATTGTTATATGCAGAGGATATGAATGAAGAATTGCCGCTGAGAGGAAATTAAGTCAAGTATCACTTCTGTAATGTCTAAGAGCTCATATTGCAAACAAATTAAATTTAAATATTGGACATTCACTGTTAAATTTAGAAGATGTCAATGTAAATATGATGCACAAAGGCAGCTGCTTTTAACCTCATTTAAACTGCTTCACTTTCCACATTGTTTGAGCCAATTTCCGTGCACTAAAGCCAAGGTAAATGCTTTCTTTTTTTTCACGATGAGCTATAATTACTTTATAAAGACTTTACAAATAGGCTGAAGACGAATGTAAAAGGGCAAAGAACAGGGAGATGGTGAGGTGAGGGGGCTGTATGGCTGTGCTGCTGCGATCCATGAGGAGTAGTTGATTTGCTTGACCCTTTTCATGCCCTATTGATGTCCAAAGTGCTTACGCTAAAGCTCTGTATCACTGTATGTCCACACGATGATCTGAAGAATGACCTTTCATGCAAGTAAACATTGTTTTTCTCTTTCCTTAAGAAGATTTTCCCTCCTGTTCATTATGAGCTATTCTTTCTCCTTTTAATTTGGAGAATATATTATATCTAATCCTCTGAGCTTGATTTAATTTTGCTTGTTGCTGATCTCAGGCCGTTCTGTCAATCTCCTTCTGGATTTCAACATCAACTCTCAAGATGACAGCAGTAATCCGCAGACCTAATCTGCCTTTCTGAAGAAAAATGGTGCAAGGGGAGGGGCCCCTCACAAATATGTATTTCACAGTCTGTCAAACTGCCCTGCCATGTCGCAGTGCTCAGCTCCTTTACCATGGAGTTGTCATGAAAATGAATACAATATCGTGTCAATAATAATCATTTGATATTTTTCAACACAAATGATGCAAGACTGGGATGGCAGCAAATAAAATGTATTGTTATCTCTAAGCAATCACCAGCCATTATACATTTAGCACAAAATGGCAACTTGATCTTGAAGTCATTCAACTGGAAGCCAACTGGAGAGTTAATGTTGCATCTTGTGAAAATATCAACACTCAAGATTTCTAAAAAAAACAAACACAAAACTAAACAAAACATGAACATAAAAAATTTTTTTACAATGTTAATAGTTCATATTTAGATCAGTTCAAGCTGGTGGAGCGAAAATAGAAATAGCTCCTTTACCAGTGTAAAATTCTTGATCAATATCGTGTTACTTGCCATAATATAATTTAAATCACTGCTATTGTATCACACATACATGATGTGTGCACTAGAAGTGTGTGCATGATGTCTCCATAGTTCAAGTACTAGTTCCTCCCTTAAAAAAATACACATGCATTATTTTTTCTGGTTTCCTTTTCTCGAATTTGCCGATTTAACACTTTTGATTGTATTGTTTATTTAGAAATATGGCAATTGGCAATAATTTAATGTTGGTGTAATCTCTCCTTCATCCAGACTTGTACCATAGTAACGGAGGTTTCAAATCTATTCAACCATTCCAAACCATTCAGTGTTTTCACAAATGACTCTTGTGGTCTAGGCTGCTGAATATGCTGGACACTGCGTCGTATTGATTCCTGGCTCCGACAAATTTTACACCGTCTCTCTTCATTCTACACCTGTCCGATAAAGCCTACTGGCCTAAAAACCCAAACGAAATGAAAAACGACCCGTTCAGTGTATAATATTATTGGTTTTATTGTTCTTGGCCTTGGCGGGTGACAGAAGGCAGAAGCATGGTGAACCCATCAGTCACGTACACATGTAGCAACAATACCTGGACATGCAGTACGGCTCACAGCTCTAGATACAGAAGAACCACAGAGACTGGCCCCCCAAACCACCACACCCACCCCCATACACACATGTGGACTGTACACCGGGCTACAAGGAGCAGGAGGCGAATCACCCCAGCCAAGGAAAACTACGAGTGCAAACAAAACAAAAACGAAAGGGTGAAGGCAGAGTTTTGGCAGTGATTACTTAAGGATCTCGTGGAAGAACTTGCACAAAGCGGCATTGGTAAACAAACGGCGTACTTACGACCTAAAGTCATGTGGAGAGTGGGATGGAAGGAGTCTGCTACAAATGTCATCAATGCCCTGATTTGACTCGGCAAAATATCCACTGCCCATTAAAAAAAAGACAGGACAACTGACATTTATTCATATTCAAAATGGTCATAGTCTTCAGTTAGACGCTGAAATCCATTTGACAATAATCATTTAGGAATGTTACAGTTAGTGGAATAATATTTAGGTCAAACAAAAGTTTCTATTTATCGTGTCTTGAAATTGTTGCAGGTCTGACATTATTGTGCTATTCTGGTTAAAGGCGTACTACGTAACTTTTATGGTGGATGGTCAGTCACCTGCTTGTTCCCATGGAGATGTTATTGCTTTTACCTGGAATGGTCCATAGAATGACGTTAAAATGTGTCTATTTTCATGGAGACAAACAGCTCACATTGATAATTTATGTGTTTAAATTTGATTTTTAATTATGTTTAAAAGAGACTTTTTTTTCAGATACTACTACTACTATTGAACTATAACATGAGTAGATTATCATTTTACATTCTGTTCATTGTAATCTGCAACATTGATTGCTTAATAATAGAAACAGGTCCATTCTCTGCAGAAGTGATATTGACACATAGTGACATTTCACCGAAACAAGCATTGGATTTTTATTTATTATGTTTTAATTTTGAAAAGTGGCAATGTGACATTTTAAAACCCTACATGTATCACTCGGGGTCTTGTTTTTCAAATAATCACAAGTACAGAAAATTGGGCGGGGATAGGGGATAGGTGAAAACAAGAATTTTCGGAACACTCGAATCTCAGTTGCAGGAAAAAACAGAATTACTCGGACACCAAAACACAACTTTGAGTCATACAATGGTGAGGAGAAAGTGTTGTATCAAAGTTAAAAGTTAGTTGAAGTTGAATAATATGTCCCCTTTAATGTCATACGATGGAACTTTTTAGACAATGCAATGACGTCTCCATGGAGAAAAGCAGCTGGCAGGAAAGTCGCATAGTACATCTACGAATATCTCTTCAGAAAATAAACAATTTGTTAATTTGATTGCGTTTGGACCTGGTAGAGAAACGTTTTCGACTGTGTGCTACATAAGAGAGAACAAAAGCCCCATCCATGGCTAATGCAGGACTGAAACTGTAGTCATCTGGAATAAACTAGTGCAATAATTTATCTTGGCTATCTAGAGAAAGTGGCCATGCTTAGAGACTAATGCTAGGCTACTTCGTATCATTTCAAAATTATAATCTTTTTTGTACAAACCATATAAGACCATAAACTTTTTCTCATTAAATACAAGGGACTACTAGTTAACATCACACTGAATCTACAAACACAACCAGCCAAAGAATTGTGCTCAGAGCCACTCCGACACTTCCAAGATTCATTACACCACAAATATTTGTCTAATAAAAAAATATCATAAACATTGCGTCTTGATCATACATTTGTTATTGTTAGAAGACAGAATCAAGGTCAGACAGAACACACTCGTTATAGGGCCGATACCATGACTTTCATTCTCATCAGATTTTGTGTGATTGATTGTGCATTTAACGTTTTGAGAACCAATCGTGATCCACCTTGTTCTTATCAAATCCTCAATGCTACTTTGTCCAACTGATTGGATGAATTTCAATGTTTAACACAGACATTACAGACAGCAGTAGCCTTTATATATTGAAGTATTGATATTGCTTATTAAGTTGAGATTTGTGGTCCCATTAACAGTTGACTCCATTGTCATGTTTATTATTATGATGTAAAATTAGACTTTGGTTGTTTTTGGGCACATGCTGAGACACAGTGTGTTTTTGGAGGTAAATAATTATGAGTTTTACTTTCTAAATTGGTATTTGTACTGTTAAAGGAAGATATGCAACTTTTAAAAGAGGCTATATTATGGTTTTGTTTTATCTTCAAACCAGTGTTGAAGAACCTGTAGAAAGTGTTTGCAAACTGGAAATAATTTGTTTTGTAATAAAATATAATAAAATAAAAATAAATGATGTTTTAGTGGAAAGCACAGAAAGCAGATTGCATATTATAGCCCCTTTTATCATAAACAGAAACAACAGAGATTTCCGACCACTGTGCCAAATGGTTATGGCATTACAGAATACCAATTGGCCACACTGCATGATTTAAGTACAAATTATTAGAGGATTGTGTCATATCTTTCAATGTGACATGTCACATTTTTATGTTTTCAACATGGCACAGTCTCTTCTCTCTCATTTTGGCCACAAGACATCATTGAACCTGTGTGAGTGATCTGAAGAAAATATGCTATTTTGCATATACAGTTAAGCCCAATAGTAATGACTGTGAATGAATAAATGTGACTGTTATTTTTGTAGTATCATCCAAAGTGTAAGTGGAACTGAAGGCATTGTTACCAAGTATGTAAAAAATTACAACTCTGATAGTGTTACCACTCCTTATTGAGATATTTGTTGAAATCTAGAACATACTCTTCTATCTGGATAAGATGTTTCCCACTGCATAAGGTCACATGTGTTTTTCAGATACTGAAACCGCAAGAACAACATAAAAATGTTATCCTGGCTATGAAGATTCTGGGCATAAGGAATAGTTAAAAACAAAGTTTGACAAACAAAGGATCAGTAAATGGAGTGAACAGAGTTGAAGTTGGTGTTTCTAGTCGCTCAGGTACGGCTCTATGGACATTGGGTCTTGATTCTAGTCCTCTTCATCGCTGTCCTTCATTGAAATCCCTTGCATGCCTCCTTCTCGCACCGAGGCTGTGGCTTCCTCCAGTGTCAGCCGGTTCCTCACGGTCTCATACATCTTACTGTTGAGCGTGGAGTCCAGCACACCCTGCAGCCGGAAGTCACGGTACTTCTTCTGCATATGTGCAAGAGGACAGAGGATTCAGTTATCAGTGTCAGTTTACATAAACACAACTCCAACAGTGCACAGTTCATGGACGTGCAGGAACGGCCAAACAACAAATATATTTTTTGACCAATCTTCTTTTGTCTCGTGCCATGTGATGTGCTATATTCACTTTCAAGCAGGTTCAATTAATGTGTAGCTGCACCTTGTTTGATCAGCGTTTTCACCAGCACTTCATTCAGCACTGGACTGGAATGGAAGCAAAACTACACTGGTTTATTGAGAAGATGGTCCAGGATCAACAACTAGAAAGATGTTCCTGGATTATCAACTGAAATCATAATGGCATTGTTGGAATGTTTTCTTGTTAGTGACTGGAGGTGGGTGACTGCTCCACAGTGTGCTGGGCAGCTGCAAGAGCTGGTTCAGCAACCGACTGTTACTCCCACGCTAGTCCACTGAGAGACACAGATCGCCATCAAACTCCTGACCTCTGTGCTGTAAAATCTTCTTTGTAAAGTCACTGTGCAATATTGAATTGAATTTATGTCAAATATGTAAACATAAGTCACAGTCATGTCACAAATAACTCAAAAGAGCACAGGTCAAAATAACAGAGGCTGTACAAAGGCTACAGAGCTTTAAGTTTACATATACAAGTTTAATTTATTTAATGCCTCCCACTTTCCTGATTATAACTTAAAATGTTCTGTAACTGTTAGTCGTTAATGCTATATTCAATACATCAACAGAAAATATATCCAACTTAATACTTTTCATTATTTTCGTAGTTCAGTTCGCTTATTAAACCGCACATAAACCTGAGCATGTCAATATGTTATAGAGTATTGTATTTCTTTAAGTTAAAGTGCGTATGACAAGTTTTTATGATTTTCTAATTTTGACTTCATTCAGTGTATTAATACGTCTTGTAAATATAAATGATGTTGAGTTTTACACCAATCAGGCAGATGTTTGTGAAGACAAGTTGAAAATCTGTCAAAAATTACAGGAAGTAAACAAACATCACACTAGGGGGACAAACGTTGTGCATAATTTACACACAATAAACTACTTTTGTGACCCTTTAAACACTGATACAACAAAATAAAGGTGTTCACGTGTATTTTTCTTTGTTAAATGAAAAAGATCTGTGACATTGGAGGAATATATATCCCAGTATATAGTGTGGTTTCTATGGTAATTTCTTAGTGTGATGTCATAATTTACAACCAGGAAGTAGAATTAAAAACATTAAAAAAAAAAAAAAATGAACTGGGGTAACATTTGAAAAGCTATCAGCAGAGTTTGAAATATATTTATCATAACTGCATTTTAGTTAAGTGGTTAAGTGAGTAGTTCGACCTGTCAGAGGCACTTTAAGTTAAAATGTATATTTATTACATTCAAAAATATATTAAAGTTTTAGCTGACAAAAACATGTATGACATTGATACTGATATTTAATTTTAGTTTCTTATTTTTGAACTATTTCTTCTGCTGGTCAGATGCACGTCTGTAACAAAAATAATTTTCTGTTTGGGATGAATGAAAGTAATTCTGATCCTGATAAGCAGCCACATTTCTATGAACAGGAAACTTTCCATGAAACCGAGAAGCAAATTTGAACATCTGGAAAAGAACTAAAAGATTAACGATAAACTATTAGTATGAAAAAAATTGTATTAATGAAACTAAATTCCCTAGAAAATGTATATATAATTAATCCATATATGCTGTATTGTTGTATTGACTCTATTTTGCAGAAGTGACATATTTTTGGATGAAAAGCGGCATCATTTTGGCGCATGCAGGACTGTTTGAACATGTGTGTTTACAAACCTATCGCCATGTGTACGACTGACCTAAATATATGCAAACCTACAATACATGTCAACTTAAATCATGCATCCATCTGTCACATCATCACCTGAAATATCTGTCAGTGCCAACGCTGGTGAATAAGAGCACACTCGTTTCCGTTTCCTCCGGCACTTTGCAACTGCATTGACTCAGACCCTTGAATGGCACGGGTCCCTCGCGATACATAATGTCCTCTATTTGCAGATAAGGTTACTTGTAAATAGAGAGACCAAAATAAAAAGTAGCTCACCTTAACAACTCTGATGAGAATTTTGAGTTGGTAGACGTGGAGTTGCAAGTCCATTCTGTCAGTCAGCCATGTTCCGATGAGGTTCATTGTGCTCGTGTACCATTGCTGCAAGGACATACAAACGGAATTATAATTTAAAACATGCATTTTCCAAGCAGGGCTCAGTACATTATCAAGGCGTCAAGGTTTGAATTACACTTGATTTTTTAGGAAGGGAGAGCGCCTTCAAAAGAAATATACATATAAAAAAGTGAGAAAAAAGAGGCTTCACAATAGGTTTGATTAAAATATGTCATTTACAATAATCCATTCTAACATTGTGGGGGATTCAGGGAGAAGCCAGTGTCTTGTGATTGCTTTTTTACCAGCTGATGTAAAAAAAAAAAAATATTGAGATTGACTGGTAAAATCATATAAAACAACATTAAGTATATTGATTGTTGTTGTGTGGAGTTCTACCCAAACAGAATATATGCCAATGATCAGCTTCACGGACCACACATAGTCTCCAACTGCTGGAATTACACTCGCAAAGTATGAGAATTTGTACGTCTCCACTGACATTCACATACTCAATCAATCATCAGTTGAAATAGTCAGATTTCCTTCAATCCCCCATCTTTATTTATGTTTTTCTTTCATTGCGTGACTTGAAGTGGGTTTAATATCACTAATGACGTGAACCCATAGCACATCCACAACATAAGAGGACATCTCAGAGAATACAGAAGAACAAAACATTTCTATAGAAGTCCCACAAACCAGTCCAAAGTACCCAAAGATGAGTGTTGCAGCGTTCTTAAGTAAGACCTCAAACTTTCCACCCTGTAGTGAGAAGATGAGCAGAGTGGACATTTGGAAACTGTTAAAATCCTCATCCTCTCACTCATGAAATAACAGTTAATGAGTTTGAAAGAGTTGAATCATCAGGATAGAGTCTCAATGGTGACCTCAGGGCTGTCAGTGTGCTTATGTAAGTGACTGTGATTCAGAAAGCTCCGCACTCAGCTCAGCCAGTGTCCATTATCTCCTACAGGCCTCGAACGCCATGTCATAAAGCAGCATGCAACATAAATACTGAAACTTAGTGCATATCGTGTTATTTAATCGGTGGGTAGTTTGATTACAGAATCACAAGTAACTTCAATGACATAAGTGGACATCCAAACCTCCATCCAAAATAAATATTAATATGGAGGAGTTCAATATAAACGGTAGACACTTTCAGTACAGTGATATTCTTAGAATTCATTTATATTAATTTGCTTAAGTCTAAAATGCCTCTCTTAAAATATGATGCAGAAACATAGTTTGTTTAAAAACTTTACTTTAAGTTGAACACAAAGTTGGGGCAAAAAATGTAAAACTGATGTCTCAGTATTTGTTGGGATTATCCACATGATAATATTCAACACAAAGTTAAGGATTCTTATAGTCCGACCTGTACTTTAGTGTCATGTTTTCGGCTGCACTCTGCCTGAGAAATCTGTTTAAATCAGCTGACCAGGCACGTCACAGTAACTTCTCGTGGCACTTCTGAAGAAGGCAGCAAAATGCAGCCTGAAACATGGCAAGGTACGACACTAAAATACACTGTCTGACTATAAGAATCCTAATCTGATTAAATTGTGAAGAACTAATGAACCTAATCGTACTAATATTTGCTACATTACAGCGACGCGGTAGTGAAGTGGTTAGCGCTCTCGCTTCACAGCAAGAGAGTCCTGGGTTCGAGCCCCGGGCGTTCTTTCTGTGTGGAGTGTGCATGTTCCCCTGTATCTGCACAGGTTTACTCCAGGTGTTCTGGTTGTATAGTAGGACTCTGGTGTATGAATGAGAGTGTGTTTGTGAGAGTGAACGGATGGAAATTAGCCCAGGCTACAATCCAGCATGTTTACAGCATGTGTATCATGTATGTTCATTAACATGCATGTCCTGACCAAATAAAGGAATAAAAAAATCTCAAATATGCTAAATATATCTGCAAATGTCAGACATAACATGCACAATTAACAGTAAAATCAACCAACAAAGTGCAATTATTATATATATTATTATAAAGATTACACTGCAAGTTCTTTTTTATTTAATCTTCTCTCAGCTCTTTATGAATGTATGTAATTAGAGAAGCAATAGCCTCAGAATTGCAGCAACATTGACTGCGTCTTAGCCCCAGGGCAGGTGTGGCTACAGAAAAAAAAGTATATATAAGTGTATTTTATTGTGTATTTTATTTATTGTGTTTTACCTCCATTATGCATGACTCAAATACATAGTTACATACACACTAAGTTGATGGTGATGGTTTGTGCCTGGCATGTGTTATGGTTGGAGCACAGAAGATGACAGCTCCACGGCGACAGGGCCGAAAGGCTACAGATGTTCCTCCCTGGGCCTGGGCTGGTGCCAGTCTAATTGATAGCTAATGATGCGAGCGGGCTGATACTAATACAAGACGACCGACTTTGAACAGGGGGTCACTGAAGACGGGGAGTGGGGGAAGAGAGAGGGTCGACTCGGGAGAAGGGGGGCACCAGCGGTCGTTTGTTCAGTGCAAATGACACCCGCGGCTAAAACTAACTCGGTGTTTATCTAGAAGCACACAGCGGTTTAGACAGAGTAGTCCCTTATAAACAAAGCCATGAAGTCCTAACTATGTTGAATAGTGCAAGGGTGTACTTTTAAATAGCGCAAGGGTGTACTTTTAAATATTCCTTTTACTACTAATGCAAGGCAAGTTTAAGGGTGTAAAAAGCTATAATCTCATTTACCATTTTTCGGTGGGAGAACTTCTGCCTTCATCCAATATTTACAAGAAGACAGAATGAACTTTTCAAATATAATACGCAGACGTTATGTTTTGTGGCTCTGTATGCTGTTCATGATGTGACAATGAAAAAAAAAATGTATCCAATTAAATGCAAAATGTCAACGTGTTACATGTTTTATCTCCAATAACCAACTGAACTACTACATAAAGTTTCTTATGGTTGCATCTTCTGACACTTTTGCAAAAAGCCATTAAAAAGAGATGCTTGACTCTGAAACAAAAAGTGTCCCTCATTGTGTTACTTGTATAACTTGAGTGTGTCTCGAGGAGAAGAATGTGGAGGCAGCTCTGAAGAGGAAGTCGGTGCATGTAGGTCAGGCTGAGGGAACATGGAGCTGTGGTGAGAGGAGCTTTTGGGGCAGTGCCGGGGTGAATCAGATTGGACCTGGTGCCAGCAGCTTCCTGTGTGTGGCTGTGTGCCTGTGAACGCTCGAGCGTGGCAGCAGGCCTGTGATCTCGCCCCAGGCACAGCCCCCAGCACAGCTCCCTGCTGGGAGGCCAGGCCTGGAGTGACTGATCCACTCACTGCTCAGCCTCCGATGGCTTCTGCTCCTTCACTTCTGCTCTTTAGGCTGCTTTAGCTCCCATCTGAGGTCTGTTTGCAGCAGCCACTTTGTGTGCCTTTGCTTTACTCCTGTTCATTTCAGAAAAATCACTCTGACAGTTATGTCACAGTCCTCTCGCTGCCACGACTGGCATTTTGGAGCCCTGTCAGGGACATCTTGCCTGTGATTGTCACTAACATTAGGATCTTTTTGACTGAAGAATTGCTGGATCTTACTTACTTATTGTTATATACAGCGTTCCTAATTATGAGTATCATGACTTTTGAGAACTTTTCCTTGTACAGAGTTTGTATGTGTCATTTAGTTTGACTTTTTTACTTGCCTAATTTTTGTCATTTCCATAGCGAACTGTGTCTATATATGCTCTTTATATTTCAATAGACATCATTTCCTCCACATCAAGCCATAGCATGTAGTAAAGCCAATAGTTAATCCTCACTGTTCACTGGTCAGGCAAAGACTGCTGATGTCCACATTATTCTAATTCTAAATCTATAAAATTCACATTTCTTTGCCCATTTGCCCTTAGCATTTGCATTTACCCTTTGTTTAGGGCTATACATGTTTGTTATGACAGTGTATTTAAACACCGAATACTCGGTCTAATCTCCCTCAGACAACATATGCATGAGCATTCTCCATGCCTGCCTCTGTCTGCAGTTTCCTGGTGAGAGTCCTCGGCTCCTCTCAGGCAGATGGTCCTCCATCAGGTGCACAGCTGTCTCTTAACTGCTGCTTGTGTTTCCTCCATTTTCTCATCACTCAACTCCTTCAAAGCTGCCTTTCTCTGGACATCCGCCAGCAGTAACCATGTGTCAATACCCTTTTTCAACAGTTAACAAAATTATGAAATTATTAACAATGAGAAACAAGAAATGTCATGGTTTAGATCTGAATTATTAAATGTTCTTAAAAAGTCCAGTGTTCTTAAAGAGTACAAAAAAAGTAATATTAATAAATGTTAATATAATTGTAAGAACTAAAGAAATAATAATTCTGACTATTTTCATGTCATTTCAATTCAATCTGTAGTCCAAAAAAAATAAGTACACCTAAATGTATAATGCTTTTTATAACATTTCTTTTGAAAGTGTTATTTCATGAATATGGTCACTTACTATTGGAACAGTATTACTTTGTTATGCACCAATAATTGCGAATAATTGTTACATTATTGTGATGTTTCTTCTCATAATATTTGTCACACTAATAATACTTATGAAAACTTATCAGTCATTTAATTCTAAAAGCATTTTTCACCTCTTCTTGATTCTCTCTTCTCTCACTGGGCTTTGATGGTTGTTACTTTTGCCCTAACTCTCTCCTCCAAATGGTACTCTTAGCACCATTTCTAGAGCCATCTTTTCACCTTCTCTGACACAGCCCTGATCTCCACAGAGCTAGTCCATTTCCTCCCGCTAAGCCCCCGTTCAAACTTGTCGTTGAGGCGTTCGCTCGGAGCAGCTGCGTGCACGTGCCATCCACATGTTTATGGAACGTTCCGATTTCTTGGCTCCCCAAAAGAACAGTGACCAGTCCAACCGTTTTACCTTTCTCTTGGCCCGATAAAGGCAGTCATCAGAACAGACGATTCCACTCGAGCTGCATGGGGATCAGCAGGGGGCTAGCGCTCGCTCACAGCCAAAACAAGCGTAATATGGCTCTGCATACATAATGCCCCAACACGACAGGGTTCAAATCTGTGACACTGAAACCACTTCCATCTCCTCTTCCTTGAGCTGGGTTATTTGTCACCCCATACATACATACATATACATCCCATCCATGATACACCCCACGAGGAGCAGCGACCTCCTGCCCCCATGTCACACCAGGCTCAGGCAGCGCGACCTGCTCAGAGCCAGCTTCACACCCCGCTCTACACATGGCACTTGGCAGGGGGCCTGTAGCAGCATGGCACACCTCTGCCCCCGCAAAACCCACCCACTCACCTTTTTCATGACCCTTTTGCATATATTTGCGCCAGGCTCAGCGTAAAAGACTAACAAGCTGTGTTGTCAGATGCACACTCAGTCATTCGGTGGAGACAGTGCCCCACTTTCGTCTTAAAGGGACTAACGACATGTTCGCGAGCTCGGGCGAAGGTGCAGAGACAATGTTCCCATGGACCTCACCGTGACCTCGCGGCTCAATGATTAAATGTCCACGCTCAGTATTCAGTGGTGACGTTCTGTTTAGTTTACTATGTTGTATACTAACATCATTCACTTTGGAACTTTTATGACGTAAATAATATAACCTTTAGGGGTGAAGTTGGTTCTTGATCCTTGATGTTTTTGGTACTTTAGAATTGAGCGAGTAGTTAGTTAGTATTCACCTTATTCCGGCCCGCCCACTTTTGCCGATTTTTGACACAGATACGCACTTTTGTTGTAAACGCACTTCCGTTTGACGAGAGCTCCGTTAAAGCTAATGACGAACGAGGGAAAAGTCTCGCCGCTAAAATGTTACATAAAGTAGATTGATTTGTGTACAATGTTTAATGAACACGAGCAACAACAAGTCAACAACGCACCGATTTCCAGGAAACGGCTTTTTAGTCCATGTAGAACTTATTTTCTGTTGAGCTCGTCTGCTCCGTGTAAACTAATACAACGGAAACAAGACGGCGGCGCGTACGGCAACTTCCGGAATAAGGTGAATAGTTAGTTGATTTAGTTTATTTATGTTTGTAAGTGTAAGTTTGAGAAGAGCGTATGTGTTTGTGCAGGATGTTGTCTAGAAGATTTAGTAGCGATTGATCTGAGTGTAGGATTACGTGTTTGTAAAATGTAATTGATATATGTAGAACGACAAGGTCAAGCTTCCATCTACATTTGGATTTAGTTTATCTAGATTGTAACACATACCTGCAGGGATTACAAGTGGAAACGAGCAAATGATGCTATAGCTTGGTACAAGGCATCTTTTCTTTTTTTGGTCAGTGTTTATTGTACACTGTCCCTGTATAAATAGAAAATATACCATGCCATTTCCGTAAGGCAGCGAGATTAAGTCACAACCAAATCAAAATTGCGTTTTGAAAATACTCTGCCCTACATTTTAATCTTAAAAATATTTCACAACATTAAAAACTTTTAAAATGTTTCAACGCAAAAGACTAGATAATGCATCAACTAAAAAAATTTGTCTCAGTTTTTATCAATATTTTTACTGACCAAAACTAAACAAACCCAAAATATACCATACTGACTACAACTATGACTAAAATTCCATACATTTTCATCCACTAAAATTATGAAAAAAAGTATATTTTTAGTCAACTGAAAGTATTGCAAGAAGAAAACATAAATGAATGAAAGGAGGGGATGCTATTCACCTTAATCTGGAAGTTGCCTTTAAATTAACTTTAAATATACCTCCGTTTACTTATACCATTTTACATAGAGCAGCAGACCGCAACAGCAAATAAGTTCTTTATAAACTACAGCGCTGTGTTCAAGCCGCCCAGAGAAACGGTGCACTGTTTATTTGTTGTTTTATACAAATCAATCTACTTTATATCATATTTAAGTGGCAAAAACTCCATTCTCCACTTCAGTAAACAGAATTCCTGCTCTACCGGAAGTGCCAAAGCAATGGAAGTGCAAATGTGGGTGAATATCAGAACCAGATCATAAACAAGCTGAATGTCCAAGGTTCTCATCGTCATAGTGTTTTAGTCAAACTTCAGCAGAAAAAAGAACAGGTAGTTACAGCATTTGCCCACCGGCCTGAAGTCCAGTGCATGATGTCATTGTCCCTTTAGGCAGTACCTCGCCTAAATGTGATCTTTAGTGGTTTTCAGTGGGCCGATGGCAGCTTTGCCCCGGGGCGGCTGTAGCTAATGCATGACAGTGCACAGCATTCCATAAAGTGTTTCATACTGTGGGAACTTAATTAATATATAAAGTTGATGCTGATACCGATTCAGTCATATATCATAAGAAGCCAATATACTGTACCGACTTATTTACAAATGCAGCCCCTAAAATAGTTTAAAGGTCGGCGTGTGGGAGCAGAGGAAGGGGCTCACCACAGGGGGCTGACAGGAATTACAACCTGGTCCTCTGCCTGTTCCTGCCTGCTCTGTGTGTGTGTGTGTGTGTGTGTGTGTGTGTGTGTGTGTGTGTGTGTGTGTGTGTGTGCGTGCGTGCGTGCGTGCGTGCGTGCGTGCGTGTGTGCGTGTGTGTGAGTGTGTGTGTGTGAGAACTGCCCCATGCACAGTCATTAAACATCACCAGGAGACTTTCCACTTGACCAGAGCGTCACCATGAATACTGTTGAGATGACTTATGTCTGTGCATTCAGATTTAAGCCATAACTACTTTTACTTTACTTTTAGATGAAGTTCGAAAATCTGAAATGCACCGTGAACATTTCTTTGCAATTAACATGGGAACATTGGGAAGGCATATAATTATCAACTGCTCTGGCCAGAAATCTCTGGTCAAGTACAAGTACAAGTACATTCTGGGGGGAAAGAGCGTCTTTATCCAGTTTACCCAGTGTATTTATTTTATTCACTTGATGATGGCATTTGCAGTCCAATCAATGTTTCTCACCAAACCTAATCAGAACATGTGTGATCTTTATATCAATTTTGAACAAATCTACTGCCAGTATATTATTTCTACTGCATACTCAACTGTCAACATTTTCCAGGCTTCAAAAATCCCAAACTTCAACAATGAACCTTAATGACACAGTCTGAACTTGATTATGGGACAGTGGAGTGCTGGACTGATGTTGTTTATCCCATTAGAATAAATGAGAGTGCTACTTGTTATGGCTGTGCTCCGTGAGCGAGTGTGTGAGTGAGAGCTTGTCCTGCTGGGACCCAGCTGTGTGTGCAATTAACACGAGGCATGGAATGATGATTGCTGGCGCTGCGACGCTAATGCCAACTGACAGGCTTCTTGTGAAGGAGAAGGGCAGCTACACTAGTTTCTCTTTTAAAGCATCACACACAGCGCACAGAAGGAGGAAGCACATGGACAAGGAAACATGGATAAGGTGAGTGGAGGGGGTCTTTAAAGCCGGCTGCAGACATTATGCAGTGTGCACAAAAAGCTGCTCTAATCCGACCTGCTCTGCCTTTCAGAGGCCACCGCTGGCCTATTCTAGTCCTGCTTACCGGCTCAGCAGAGAGGCCTATTGATGATGACACTCAATTAACATAGTAACTCACTCAGCAGGTAGCGCCTCCACTGCCCAGCACTAGTAAATCCTGGCTTCTGTCCTTCCAGCCTATGAGCCCGCCTTCTCCATGTTCACCTTGTACCCGACAGAGGGACCCCCAGCTTGACCCTTGACTAACAAACAGGGCTTTTCACTGACCGCTAATGGGACCAGCGCTGATGATGTCATCCCCGAGGGCAACACTGTTTCTCTATTCATGAACGACGGATAGCGTCAACGACAGCTGAAGCACCGCTATGAGCTTTAACAGCACACATGATAATCGACGATCACTGGGGACCTATTAGTGATTCATGCACAACTCGCTCTGTATTTATGACAGATTTTACTGTTAAACAGCATATGGTCTGAGCTGCCTCTTGATGTCATTCTATTAACCATCAACTGCACATAAAAAGTAACAGGAAATAATATATGCAATACAGAAAAGAATGTGTGGATAGATGGAAAAATATGTCAAGTGACAAAAATAAAACATTTGATCTTTCATTTCCACCGATGATTTGCCTTCTTGTTCACATGCGTCGTCACACATTTCATCTGTTGTTTTGTATGTGAGGTTGGACTGGCAGTTCACAGTAATCAATTGACTGTAGAAAACATTTAGTGAGAGTGCAACACTACATGATTTCATAATTGGGTTTGGGAGCAGTACATGTTTTCACTCCACACAAACCTCTGACATAAGGCAACAAAATAAGTAAAAAATGACGTCATTGTGATTAAATATTCAAATCTGTATAATCCTACATTTCAGCTATGAGAGTCTAAGATAAACGAATGTAATGAAAAAAGTTTTTATTATGCTAATAAAAACGTTGGGAAATGTACCGCTGCCAACAAGCTTGTCTTTAATCCTGCACTTCACAACGCAAATGAAATCAGTGTTACAATACAAACTAATACAAATGTAGCTGTATTGTGCCTACGATTCCATTTTACGCCTGTTGCAACCCCACTCCTACCTAGTCCCCTTTGAGAAAACCAAAGCAGGAGCGATCTAATAAAAACAGCAGTTTGGAGAAGGCTGTGCGGTGTATTTGTGCTTGTGGGCGGAGAAGGGTAGGGGGCCATGTTGTGAGGAACTAAACAGTTGGAATTACGGTCAGCAACCAGTCATTGAGTAAACACACAATGAGCGGCAGAAAAGCTCGGCGGTAGACAATAAAGAGGGAAAAAAGCCGTCAGCTCTGGGCCCTGAGAAAAGTGAGCCATTCTGGGCACAAAGAGCCGCTTAGGGCAGGATTGAGGGAAGGAGAAAGAGGGCTAAAACACTTGTAGGCTCAGGGAACTCTATAGGGGGAGTGAAAATGGAATAAGCCAGCAAGCACTTGAGGGTCCCACCGAGCACCTGAATGGGACTGAGGGGTGGAGTGCTGGAGGGGGGTCCCGGGAAGGTGAATGGCCTTCTTTTTGGGGCCAATTTGTCTCTTTTCACCCCGCTCGGCCTGCTCGGGCTCTGACAGATGTACAAAAAGGGAGCGGCGCTGGGCCACTCATCCACATAGGCCCGTGAGCAGCTGTCACTTTTGTCCGACAAGTTAATCAAACAAATGCCACCGGACCTCCTTTTTTAACAAGGCGTAGGGGGAGAGGGAAGAGAAGGAGAGAGCTAGAGGCAGGGCATAGAGACCCCAGAGATGACATGTGTGTCCTGGCTCAATCCCTGCCGACTGCATCAATAACAGCTCCACCTGACAAAAGACTTGACTCAATTAAAGAGGAATTCCCTCCTCTCGCCGCCATTGGATGCTTTTTGCTTTTTCTCCGCGCCGCCGCAACGGTACTCGATTACTTTCAAAAGAGAGTTGATTGCAAAATAATTACCGACCACAGCCTGTTTGGCATACTCTTCAGTGTTGCAAATCCATCAGACTCGGTTCCTTTTTAAGCCTGCAACGAACAATTATTTACTAATGAATTCGTCCAGCGATTACTCTTTCTACAGTTTATTATTTGTTTGGATTGTGAAAGATGAACGAGAATGAGATTTTTACTAAATTTGAACCAAGTGAAGCTAAAGTGATGCCGTTTGAGGACGCCCTGATGGTTTCAAAAACACTAAATGTTTATATTTCCTGTGTCATTTTTTTGTAATTTCTGTTTTGTCTGAATTGTAAACCCCATCCCTTCTCTTAATTAATTAATCAATTACTAAATTAGTTGGTGATTACTTCATTAAGTGATTATTCTTGCAGCCCTAGTCTCTCATTTTCATTTTTAACTTATTTCCTATGCTCTTTTCTAAGTAAAGTTAGGAACAAAACATTATACTTTGAAATACAAAAAAAAAAAAAAAAGTATGTATACATAAATAAATAAAGAGAGCTTTTTCTTATGCTGCTCCCACAGCCTGGAATTCTCTCCAGTCGGAGTGGAGGTTACGTGAATTGGTCTCCGCGTTTTTGCACAGTTTTGAAAAACAAAGATGTGAATCCTCCAAAAAATTTCAGTGCTTTTAAATGTAAAGTCTGTCTTACTTTCTTAAAATTCTCATAAAATATAAATCTGTTTTTGAAATTTGTGTTGCTGTTACATTTTTCACTTTGCCCCAGGTCACCCTTGAAAAAGTTTCGACCTCAATGGGTTCTTACCTGATTAAATAAAGGTTAATAAATACATGAATACACCTTCCTGAATTCAAAGTGATTTTCTAATTATTCAACACAAACAACAAATAGTTCCAAAAGTTCCCAACATTTGGCCCAAATACACAACTACAGTGATAAAGTTTGCCCTATTTTTGACTATAAATACACCATCATTGTGGACCCCAGGAAGAATAGTCTCTGCTGCTGTAGAGACTAATGGGGATCCTTAAATAAACAAATAAATAAACAAATCATTGCACCTAAGACCATTTGTAAATACTGACTATATTTATTCAAAATCAACATTTATTTGCCTGAAATCTCATAAAGGTTTGTCTTTTACAGCTCTGTTTAATGGCAAAGAGCCTCCTCACTACCTCCACTGTATTCACTGCGGATTTGGAGCCAAAGAAACCAAGCTGAGGAACAAAATGGTCTGTGTGAGTAATTATTGAAGGCCCTAAGCTGCTTACAGACTTCATTAAACACAAGTAAAACCCTTTCAGAGCGTGTTGTGAACCGTCACACACAGTCACCACACTGCATTCTGCCATGTTAGCCTTTTTTATTATTTCCAGCCACAACTATTGCTCTATCTGTATATTGACTGTCTCGATAACATAGTTTGACGAGCGATTATATTTGTTACACAAAATATCATGGTAAACGTTGAAACCACTTTATGCCACCTGCACAATAATAACCCTAACGTTTTAAAATGAACTTTATTGTCAGGTCACGATAGTTTACTGTATCCACTCGAGTCAATATTGTTTGTAGGTATGTTTCCTTTGGACTTATGGGGCTTTTTTTTGTTGTTATTTACATTTTGAGCAGAAGAGAGTAAAATAAGCAACTTCACGACTCTATAGGTAAAAATTAGTGTCTTTAAGTGTCATGTTCGGCTATTTATGCATTTCAGCACGTGTTATTCTGACTGATCTAAATACTGAATGAATGAAAGTTACGTAGTTGGTACCATTATAAATGTTAATTATTTGATCAAATGCTAAAGGAAAAATATTACGCATTTTTCATATTGTTATTAGCCTTTAAACATGCTCTTGAATACCTTAAATTTGCCATTCAAGTTTATTATATGTATCAAGTTTATTGGAAATCTGATTCTCAGATAAGTGACTTACATGATCTGAAAACAAAAACAAAACAAACAAAAAAACAGTTCAGCAGTGTTTTTTACGAGAGGAGATGATTTTCAGACCAGTTTTCCTCAAAAACTCCAGGTATGTTTGATGACAGAACATTGTCAGTCACTGTAGCAGAATATGTGTCCTTTAAAATAAACTGCAAAAACATAAGATATTGTTTGCTGTTAGTGCAAAGAAGAAGTACTTACATAAAATATTGGGCCCCAAAAAATGATAGTAGTTTTTATTTTTTGAGTGTTACGTCAATTTCATGATCATGACCAGACTAATAGACCGTATGTTTTTTCTTGTGTTATAAATGGTAAAATTACTATGTAAAAGCTGTCAAAGTTGTACATTTGTGAGTGTGCCAACTTTCAATTGACATAATATCCCTGGATCAAAACACAACTGTGGACATATATTTCGCTGTCATTTGAATGCCGATAGTGGGGCATGTTGCATAAACAGCTGACTGAGGGAATGTTGAAGGAGGCTTTAAGAACAGTCCAGATGTAGTGGTCTAATCACTGGGATCACAGGGGCTCCAAATGCAAAAGGCTGATCCATTGTCAGGAACCAAGGCGTACACGCAGTCTAAAAGGGAAAGACTGTCTGCTTCAGTTTGCCCACTGAATAGACGCCTCAATACAAACTCAATACGATTTGTTTCTGTTTGAATACTTCACAAGCTAAAGACTACTGGGGTGGGCCTTATAAAAAAAAAACAACAAAAAAAACAGTTCATTTTACTTTTTGTGTGTGCATATGTTTACCACCTTTATGGGTTTCAGAGTGATGAAAGTCTAGCACAGTTGCCATAGAAAATATTTCAAAACTAAATATATATTTTGAATAGTATCCTAAACGTATTATATATAAACAGGAAGCCAAAATAGGCATAAGCATAAAAAGCATAAATAAGATTTAGTGCTAGATAGTCAGCTTCGAAGGGACAGAAATGATCTAGTTGTCATGGTAATGGCGAGTTAAGTTTGCTGCTGAAAGTACTATATTTTTGACTGATTTATATGTTATATATACAGTACAAAGTACTGTATTGGGTAGTAGACAATACATTTGTTTTTTAAAACATGCTTTCATGTTAACCCTAACCTGACCATTACCCTACCCCTACACTTAACTTTTACCCTTTACCCTACACTTCGTAACTTTGACTGACAATCCAGCACTGACCATAAAGATTACAATAGAACTACAATGTTGCCAAAAAACAAATAACAATAACATGTAATTTGGTCAATTGGTCAATATTACATTAAAAATAAACATAATTGGTTCAATGTTTTTTAATTCCAGATCATGTACAGCAGAGCTAGTAAATATATGGGAAAAAAAACTTATGCTGAAAGTATTTTTTATGTTTTCAGTCCCGTTTTTAGGTTCAATTTCTTTTAGGATTTTTCACTATTCAAAAGGTAAAATCTGTTATGAGTTGTAGATTACTGTGGCAGCTGCGCTAATTTGTCCTCTGACATGTTTTGATGTGTTGTTTACTGCAGTTTATTATTATTATTTTTTTAGTTAATTTGTGTATTTGTTTATTTAAGAATGACAATGCTCTGCTCTGCGCTATAAGAGAGCTATCAGCCTCGCAAATCTACAAGATAAAATAAGCACATAATTATAATTTGTATAATTACTATATTCATCAGTAATAGTCTTGTCCACTAACATCAAACACACCAACCAACAAGACCCCTGAAACTGCACTAATACTTTCTATTATAATTATTGATGGTGTTATTAGTAATAGTGAATTATTGCAACACTTTCAAGATAATATGTGCCTTTGGATTAGGGTTCTCAAAGGCATCAAAAATCAGATACTAATTTATACAAAAATGATTATCTCTTTTGAAAAAATATCCATATAAAAAAAATCAAATAAACATTGTACTTTTTCTGAACAGTTTTACAATGTTCTTCAGCTTAATCAGAACTAGTATAATAACAACATGATAACAAGATTAGCACTATTACTGTTTGTGTTCAAAATTACTGTTTTTTTTTCTGAATTAGTATTGATAAATGAACTTATTCCTTAGTATATAAAAAAAAGTTAAAAATGTTTAAATCGTGACATCTAACACTAATTTGGGCTGCACATTCTGACCCACATAAGGACGTATTTCTTGCACTACCAGTAGCAGGTTTAACGGTGCAGCTTTAATGTCAGCTGGATAAGTCCTGGCAGAGAAGTTATGTTTGCGTGCCACTTGATCTCAGTGTTGATTAAATTGTTCACTTGCCGAGGCGGAGGGGGCAAGCAGTTCATGACCGCAGCTGTAAAGTGGTGCAGTGTCTGGGACAGCCAAGTGGTATGACAGTGTCTCTGTAACTACACGCTGCCGCCACCGAGTTCCTCTTTAGCCCCACCTCGCAGCAAAAGCAAACCCCCCCAGCGTGGCCCCCCGAGTCCTGAGCACAACAACATCTTCAATCCCCCCCTCATCATCATCAGCTCTGCATGACCCCTGGACCGACCGGCCGGCGCTGGCTAAGCACAGCACGGAGACGGAGCAGCCGATTAAAAAAGGCGATTTCACTTTGGTCACACAGAGAAGTGCAATTTTACCACGCCGCTCAATCTGATAACTAACCAAGGTCAACGGAAATACTTCAAATCAATCAATGAGCTGCTCCTAATCCCCCACACGGGCAGATTAAGTGTATAATTGACCTATGTAATCCCTGTATCCGCAGCTCCCGCCCGCACCGGGACATTGCTCTAAGTCTCAAAGACCCCCACTGACTCTATATCCTCTTCTGGCCCCTCCCACTTGCAGCCCGCCGTGGTTTTGGGTCCGGGGATGGCATGGTGAGGCAGGGAGCAGTGGCATATCAGTGCGCCGCTGGATTTAGCTCATCCAAACACACGGCTTTTTTAATCAGCGATCGTGGCTGCAGCAGGCTAAGCCCTCGGCCCATTATCAGCGAGCACATCTGTTTTAATCCACGACTCTTCGGACTGTTCTTCAAGAATTTAGCCACAGAGGGAGGGGGATCTCTGTTGATGCTAAGGCTGCAACAATTAATTGACTAATCGTGGTTCGTCGACTAAAAAAATAATATTAGTTGTATTTGAAAAGTGTCGTCATCACCTAGATTATAAAAACTCTGTAACACATGCGACAAGACCTTTTTGTAACAAAGACAGTGGCATTACTAAATCAAAATGTCAAAATGAGTAAACAATTTAGTCAATAATACACTTTATTTGTACATGTACTCTGTCTAGAACTATTCAGTCACCATATCTTTACCTTTACCTTTATTTGGTAGATAATGTATTTTAAAGTCTCAACATACAATAGAAATAATAATTTGACTATGAAATTAACAATTCCTCCAATATTTGAAGGTGCACTGCATAACTTTTCTGGGGAGGTAAACCACCCGCTTGATTCTATGGAGAATTGTTGCTTTGCCTGGAATGTTCCACAGTAGGGCTTTAAAATTGTCTATCTCCATGGAGACAAGGAGGTGACGCCATCCGCCCAAGTTAAAGTCATATCTGTGATAACAAGAATGCATGTTTCTTCATTGTATTTTTGGGCCATGAAAACTTCCGTAATTAAATGAATACTTGATGTTTAATGCCATACTAAGAAACATTAAAGGCAAAGCAATAACATATCCATGGAAACGTATCCACCATCAGAAAAGTCAATACACCTTTACGAAATTCTCAGTCAAATGATCTTTGGCCATCAGTTTGACCTGTTCAAACTGCTCATTGCTTTGCAATGCAAGATTTCAAATATGAATCGATTAATTGACAGCGTCTTGACTTAATGCTGTTCATTGCACGTTGTGAGGCTTTCATATAAAATTTTTCAATAAAAATCAAATGATATTTGAGTGAACTTTTACTTTGGAAAAAAAAGAGTAATACAATGAATAATATTGCCTGCATAGAATTGTTTCTAAACGTTTAACAGCCTCTGAGAAGTACAGAATAACAGAACAACACATAAACACATTATTCAACACAGCAATAAATCATATATAAAAAAACTAGGATTGGATTTAGCAAAGGGGCATGAAGAAAATCTTATTACACCAACTATAATCCATTTATAGTTTATGATAAAAGGTGTAAAAAAACAACATAATAAATATAGACTGTTGGAATAAGCTTAGTCGGACAAGTAGGTCACGTATCAGTTAAAAAGGTCTAGTGAAGATGATGCGTCTTAGTGCTAGAATCAATGTCAACATGAGTATTATCTTGCTTTAATATGTCTCAGATTTAGAAGATGGTGATTTTTAGGCCAATGACACAACCTGCTGATATTGAGACCCATTTAAAATAAAGAATGAAACATGGTATAATCTTCTTAGTGATGACCTGCATGGCTTTCCTCACTTCTTATATCATAATCATCATGATATTCATAGGCATTTTTCAAAGATGTTTTTGTCTCTTTTTTCACTTTTTGAAAATATTATGACCAGCAGAGCTGTATTTCTTGTTGAAAGCAGGTCTCAAAATCCAAGCTCCTCATCTTCCCCAGGATGCATGTGTGAAATGAAACGCTTTATAACCTGTGGGCTTGAAGTGATTTGAGGTGTAATCTTTTTACAATCAGTCACACTCCTGCTCCTGTATTCCACATCTCTGCCCAAGACTATATTTAATCTAGTCAACTGGCATCATAAAGTTCCCACAGGTCGGCACAACATCAGAGATGTCAGGATTGGATTAGCTCCAAAGGGTGAAGATGGAATTGTTTTTTCCAGTTCTTGTTGTTTTGGCAGATGTTTACATGTGTTGCTTGTTCAGTCCTCTCTGTGCCTTTTTATTTGACAATAAAAATACTGTGCTAAATGTTTTTGCTATTTCAAGGGTTGTTGAGAAAGTAAAATGTATAATTGTAATGCCTTGGATTTATGCTTTGTTTTGTAAGCATTAGAAGTTTAGTAAGTGCTACACAAGCCATATACTAAATACAGAAAAGACTGAAGTCATCATCTTTGGCCAACAGACACAAGGAGAAAGTGTCAGGTCCAGTCTGTCTCTCTAAAATCTACAAATCAGTTCAAAAGGTTAGAAATCTGGGGCTAATAATGAACTCTTGAATTTTAACAGTCACATTAAATCAGCTGCCTTTTAACACCTAAAAACATTGCCAGAATCAAAAGTATAACATTTAAACCAGACTTGGAGAGACTTGTCCATGCATTTGTCTCTAGTAGGTTAGACTACTGTAACGGCTGCTCACTGGCCTCTCCAAACGAGCTGTAAAACAGCTGCAGTACATCCAGAACGCTGCTGCTCGAGTCCTGACTAGAACCAGGAAGTACGAGCACATTAGCCTGTGCTCAGGTCTCTGCACTGGCTTCCTGGAGCTGCAGCCAATTGGCAGCACCATGTTGAGTGGAGCTCCACTAGTGCCACATCCAGTTTGGTTTAATACTCAACAATCGACCCCTATCCCTAACCCAAACCCTAACCCTACCTTTTAGCCACCGGATTTAACGGAGTGGAGCTCCACTCTGCTGCCAATGGTGACAAACCTCCACACCATACAGCGTCTGCAGCTAGACTCTTGGCTCTTGGCTTCCTGTGGCTTCAGAAAATAGACTTTCAAGCAGCTCCACTTATTTGTTAGTATAGTTATTTGAATCTTCGTCTTTCTTGCCATGCAAAAACGCTTTGAATTACTTGGTGTACAAATGGTGCTCACTCCCCATACTCTGTGGTGGCTTTGGTGGGCAGCAGCTTTCATGGCCACAGCTGCCATTCTGTGCCAACATCTATGACCACCAAGTACTCAGTCACACATCTCATTCACACCAGCGAAGTGTGCACGAAGACAACTGCCCTACCAACTGAGCCAGTGCTGCTCATGAAGTATATATTCTATCAACGTCTTGTTATTGCCATTGTGTGAAATTTAAAACCATAAATGTCAGGAATGAGTCATGATGCATGCACAATAGATAACCAAAATAATTACGCACACAATATCATATCATATCATATATCATTCACTGAGCAGTGTGCAATTTTCTGCGATCACACTTTGACGGCTCTAAAACGCCTCGCCTGTTAACTCATCTTAATCGATAGATCCCAAGATGGAATGCACCAAAGCCACTTGAGCCACAATCTGATTGGAGTCCACCATTGTCAGGACAGGAAGTAAACAAACAAGTGAGCCGGGAGATAGCCAGCTTCATAACAAGCAGGCCTTTTGTTAGCGTGTATTCTCCAGCAGTTGTAATCCTCACCAGGGGAAACGGGCTGAAGTTAGCAGATCAGCTCAGCGAGGGGCGTGCGCGGGGGGGAGGTCGGCGCATAAAGCAAAGATTAGGGGCTCCTTTTTGACCCTCTTTTAAGAAATGAGCTCTGTGCCAAAGCTAAGACACACAGGAGAAAATGGGCTGTCTGCGCTGGTGGCCACTCACAGTTTGGAGGAGCTTATCAATTGTCCCGGCTGATCACGACATGTGTAACGTTTACGTCAGCAAACACTACAACCAGGCCTCCGGTGACACTGCACTTGTTCTGGTGTTTGCCGTACAGCTCTGGAAGGACACAATACGATCCGCTTTGGTAAACGAGATAATAGGGCAAATACAGCAGCAAAGATAGAAGCTAAAATGTAACCGATAATGAATTGCTTGAGATGGGGGCGGTGCTGAAGACTTGCTCGCACTGGATATTCATTCATGATTTCGGCTTATTTTCGGCTCGGTTCATGGATCGCTAGGTCTGTCATGACAATTACCATATTGACAATGAATAAAAGCTGGAACAATATATTTTGGGGCCCAATATTTATTTCATGTACGGATTTTTTGTGTTAGTAGAGAACTGTTTCCTTATTTTTTGTAGTATGATTATTTATATTCGAGCTGCAGAGAGTCGAATAAGTATCTTCAATAGCTCATTATAGATAAAAAAAAAATCACTTTGTGTGTTTAACTGTGCTATTTATTTCTTGCAGTTCATGCTTTCTTTACGATTTAATTCTTACAAAACGACTCTCTGGGTTTCTCCTGCTTTAGCGTTGTGTGTCATTGGCATAAAGTAGTTTCAATATTATCGTTTATTGTGATATTTTCTTCTCTTTAACTTCAAAATGTGTTATCGTGACAGGCTATGGATCGCTAAAACTTTTAAGTGTTGGCCTTAGTTGTGGTGTACTTTTGGCAATTGTCACTTCGTTACGTTGCTGTCAGTAACACAAAATGGCTGAAAAGCATCTAAATAAGTCGAGACACTAGAGGTAAAACTTTTTTTGTTTTGTTTTTTTGGTCAGTTTGCTCTCTCAACATAAAAGATTTTACCTGTAAACAGCACAACTGTCCAATATATCTTCCTTAGGGACATAAAGATCAACCCTTTAAGTAGCACCTACACACACCAAATTGTATGATCTCAGACTTCACAAGATTTCTGACGGCTTATACATAAAGATATGTTAATATCTATTTCTAAGCCTTGATTTAATTTAATATTTTACCATTTTGGAGTGTCCCGGGCTACTTTTGTGCTGAAAAAGAAAGCAAAACAATCGCAAATGCCAAATTTAAAGAACCAGACCATGGCACAATCATGATTTGCCATATTATACCTTTTTTTCAATTCAAAGATCTGATTTGGTAATGATAATTAGTAGGTGGTGTGCCGTGGTATATTTTCAACCAAAAAGTGTGCCACAACTCAAAAAGGGTTGAAAAACACTGTCTGGCTTACCAATGTTTGATTTATTTTTCATGGAGGGAATGGCCCAAAAATGAAAGATATTTAAAATATTTTCTTAGATATAATATAATTTGTAATTTTTATGATGATTGTGTAAACAAGTGCACATTTCCAACATAAGATCATAAACAGTGAGAGAAAACTAAAATGCTAACTCCTATATAACTATAACTATATAACTATATCCTAGACATTTCCAAACGTCAATTCAGCTGCGGTTAATTCTGCAGCTCTAACTAACTTCAAGGTCTCTTGAAGTTGTTAATCAGTCAAAAGATACTGAGACTTGCATGTGTTACATCATACTGTACATTTGTGTGGTGTTCCTTGTGCAACAGAGATACAAATCCAATATCCAAGACGCCTCGTCTTTCATTGTAACCTCGTGAAGACAGAAGCCATACAAAGAGGGCATAGACAAGAAAAGCACAACGGCTGCAGAGAGAACGACAGAAACCTTCGGTGGCCTGGTGGCGCCGCAGGGAGAACTGATCCAGTCTGACAACAACTGCTCTCCTGCCGAAGAGGAGCAAGGAGTAGACCGCCTCTCCTCAGGGCTCTCATACAACACATCACTACACTATTGATGCAATAACAGACACGAACAGACAGACAGGGAAACACTGTTAGCAGTAAAGCCTTAAAGGGAGACTCGTAGAAAACAGCAATGACTAACTTTGCCTCTTTTTTTTGTCAGGATGGACTGCCTTCGCTCCTGACATGCACCTGCCAAACACCAATATTTCATTCCAGCCAATGACCACCTTTGATTAGTGTTGTCACAATACTACAATTTCAAATTCGATTTTTGTTACTTTCACTACTAGTTTTGATACTCAACAGCAATTACATTATCACAATCATATCATCATATCATCAAAAGAAAGGAGAACGTCATTTCCAACAAAAAAATAAGTTAACATGCGGCTTTGCTCAGCTATAGAGCAAGAGCATTTTAAGGACATTTTCAAATGCATATCAAGTTTCAATAATGCATTGTGTATGTGTAATTAGTATGTTTTTTTGTGTGTGTGTGTTTTTTTTTCACAACGCTACCTCTGATATTGACTACTTTAGAGCAAGATCCAACAAGTTCCTTTTCTTTTGATTTGTTAACCCTGTTTTATTCTTTGCTCTTTGTCAAACATATTCAGATCTTTATTCTTAGCCACCTTCTAGGAATGGTCCAGTGTGATTTTTTTGTTTGTTTGAGCCAATACCAACATTCTATATTTGTCTTATTGTGCCTGATAATTGTTTTTTGTTGATACCAATATCATCATATTTTATCTGGATTATTAAATGGTTTATCTGGATTATTAAATGGTATTATACATGTATGTATACATGACTGTATAATAATTATTATACAGTCATGTTTTTTGAATTCTATTTCCATTTTGACTCAATAATTCAAAAAGAGAAAAAAAAAATCAACTCAGGCAGCTTAGAAAACACATCAGTGCCAAATATCGTCAACATTTTCAATATCAGAGTGATACGAATATCTGTAAATATCTGAAAGTCTGAAAGTCCAGAACATAAGTCTTGCGAAATCAACAGCTGAACATTTACAATCCGCCAAACAATTTGTACAAACTAAGCATATTTAGCTGTATCATAACGCCTCCAAAATGTTTTAAAATTCAACATTCTTCATCTCAAATGTTACAGCCAGGACAAGATAAAGTGTTATCTTCTTGAACTGATGAAGTGATGTTTGCTGACTCACAAAGTGCTTAGTGAAATCCCGTTCAGATCAGTGGCATCGGCACACACTGGTAAACACGATTGGGCAGATGTCTGACAACTCTTAGCTCTGCAGCTCATTTGTACAACAGAAGGAGAGGGCTGAAGAGGCTTAATTGTGATGGTTGCAGTTTTCCTGATTTAAATAAAGCCTCCATAACAGCCACGAAACCACAACAGGACTAGACCGTGTGGGCAAAAAGAAAATTACATGCCAATCTCCAGAATTTCAATAAAACAAACTCAATTTTTTAGCAAATAATAAAAAAAAAACGATTCAGACTAAACTAGGGCAAACCTTGAACAATAAATGCAATACTGTTGCACTTAGTGTAAAAGTAAACTAGGATTCATTTTGATAATACCCAACAATAAGTAATGACTAACCAGCACTAAAACTTAAAATTGACAATCCAATAAAGTAGGGAGCAGTTCTGAGTAAATATTGTGTAGGACTTACAATTTCATTGCTATATTTAACTCAATAATATTATCCAAAATCATCTTTTAAGAGCTTTCACCCATTTTATTGTTTTTTTTATCCCCTCAAAGTTGTATTTCATGCCTGTTTGAGTAATCTTTGTCGCTAGACACTACTAACAGACTGAAGGATGGGTCAAATGCAGAGCATAAATTTCCCTTACAAGGTTTTGTTCTTCTTCTTCTTAGTGATACATGTAGGATTTGGCAGTGTTGTGAAGCCATTTTGGAAAAAATAAACAAATAAACCAATCTGCTGTCTTCTATCATGAACTGAAGCTATCCATAGGCATGGCAGCAGTATGACACTTTGTTGACAAGCGGGAATCAGCTCCAGAATTTTTAAACCTGGGGTCAGCAGACTTGTTTCTTTTATTAAGAACAAGAACATTTCAGATCAATATTGCACTTTAAAAGTCGACTAAATAAAAGAAAAAAGTCCTAATCATTATGGTATTTTACTGTAAACGTAATTACAACAATGCGCCACACTACCTTTATCATGTTGACAGCACATCCACGGCTAAAGTTCACAATAGCAAGCGGAGCAAGTGGATTTTTATTAATTTATGAGACTTGTTGAATCCTATCTGTATCACAGTTTAAGAAAAAAAGGAGCATTAAGTAAAGAGCAGTGGGAGTATCAGGGTTGAAAATTGGAAGAAAAATATGGACCACTCAAACAGGCTAAAGTCGCTTTAAAAAAGAACTCTGAGAGGGGAAGTGAGAGGGGAAATCGCTTTTAAAAGTCAATTTAGCATAATAATAGCATAAAATGCTGTGCATTTTTAGTTTTAGTTACCTTTTTGGTAATTAAAAAATCTAAATTGAAAGTGATGTATACATACTTATTTTATGCTTAGAACTTGTAGTTAAAATTACTCTGTCACAAAGGATCAGCTCAGAATAATATTACACCGTCAAAGTCACTGGTGGCTCACGTGTGGAACCTGCTTAAATCTCCTCCAACACAGCACACAGTGATGGTCTAAATCCTCTGCAGCAGCGATGGTTGAGATGAGAGCCAGGTGTGGAGCAGATTATCACACAGTCTAATCATGAACAGTGGGCTGATAAAAGTGACTTGAATGGTTTAATCTGCTCCTCCTAAGGCTCACAATCCAAATGTCATCACTTTGTGCTTTACTCACATCAAATAATCTCTCGACGTACACCTCCTCATTGACCTTCTCCCGCAGCATATCCTGGGAGTGACGCACAAACGTCACATAACCGTCAGCCACGTCCATCCCTGGCTTCTGCAGGACCACAGGACAGAAGACGGGTTAGGTTTGTTCTCTTCAAATCACATTTACCAAAAGAAACATTCAAAGACATGAATCATTATCACAATTAAAACTAGCTTAAATGGTGTCAAAATACAACAGTGGCGTATAGATGTGTTCAACAGACTAAGAGAACATTTCATATTTATCAAGCCAGTCTCACAACTTTGACTCTTTAAAAACTCCATCCTATATTTATAGCCAGCCATCTAAAAAAATTGTGCAGATGTATTATCTATGGTGTTATAATTCTAGTCAAAGGGGCCTTCATTACTTTTGTTCACTCACACAATGCTCGATCTGCACTATTTTATGTATTTTTGTTTATCTTAGCAGAGCTACTGCTTGACTTTCCATTTTCCATAGCATCGGAATAGAATAAATAAAATAATTTCTTGATCATTATTCTTTTGGCCAGAGGTTGCACTGAGGAGATTAGTCTCTTGAAAATACTCTCAATTTACACACATCTGGTCAAGAGGAAATTTTTTTATAAATGTTTCAGTTTCAGTCCAAGTTCTATGTCTGGGGTCAAATGGTCTTGAGTGTAGAGCAAGGCTTCTTCCTGTTAACCATAAAGTTTTATCCCCACTGTACAAACGTTATAACTACACACAGCATTTATGGAAAATAGTCACAAACTTAGTTAACACATCTGCAACAATACTTAAAATGTGCAAATAAGTGTTCTTTTTACAAGTAAAAGCCTCATTTTGTACATTAAGAACACAATTAGCGTGCTGGGCTGAAAGTGCGACCCCTGCCAGGGTACGCAGTGCCTCAACACATTCTGTGACAAGGCATTAATTTGAAATTTGGCATGTTGCTGGGGCCGAAGTGTTGGCAGTTAATCCAGATCTGAGCCGCACACGACAGCGACAGAATGGCCATGTGTCGTACAACATGGACTCACAATGTGCGCGGCAGAGTGCGCGGCACGAGGCACGCCTGCTCTGTGTCTGGCCACATGCATATGAATGGACATTTGCGGAACAACTCAACCACTCCATCTGGATGATGCAGTACATGTGAAAGCATGGTCAAATATTTGTACACGCAGCAGACACAGACAGCCACAGTGGCCTCACAGAATATCTAACACTGCATTTGAATTCACAAAGCAGCTTTTAGGAGGAATTTAAAGTAGGCCATTGGTATATTTGAGCTAAGGAATAAATTAGTTGCATTTTCCTGTTCAAGTGAAACTAAAAATACAACTAAATGTTAAATCCAGGAGAGAACGTGTCACTTACAGGAACATCCACATACTTTGAGGCCGCTTTCACCTGCAGGTCAAAAGAAGAACACAGTTTGGACTACTGAGCAGTTATAATGAGACTACAAGAAACATTGTGTGTAGGACACATCAGCATGTTGTCACAATAGTCTTAGTTCAGACTACTGCAGTCTCCTTAGAGTGACTTTATCTACTGAATGTTAAATATGACATATTCTGTACAATGATTTGACAAGATAGAAAAACAAATGGTCTGCTGTGGTGGTAGATGATGGGGTCTACAGTTACAAAGATGTTGTGATTTCAAACAAAGATTCTGTGGCTGCTTGCCAAATGTCTTTTGAAAAATCACAGTTTTATCTTCCCATATTAGTAACATTTAGATATTAAATCTTGACATTTCACTGCATTACAGTACATCACAATACTTACTGTGAAAGATAGGAAAGAAGAGAAGAGTGTTCCTTCGTCATATCTGGAGATTTTAGCTAAGACACTTTCTAGAATGACCACAAACTGGACACAGAAGAAAACAGAGTCAAGAGAATTGTTGACCAATTACTAAGAGTAATACTGTTTACTGCATTAATTAATATTCATTGGGCTGACTATATGGACGATGTAAATAAAGAAATTATTATGAAATGTGCATTACATTAAATTGTGCAAAGTACACAATTGTGTACAAAGTACACAATTTGTATGAAAAAGTATGAAATATAATTTACTGGCACTTGCAATGTTTAGAGTCTAAACTGTGCATATAGAAAAGCAGTGCAGAATGTGATTGGAACAGTATTGGAACAGGCTGTACCTTGGCTACCAGCAGCGTCGTCATCTCCCTCACTGTCTCCTCGATCAGATTGTCGATTTGAGAATGGTATTGTCTCTGCAGGATCACACAAAACACTGGTTACTATGACACCAAGCAACAGCAACATGTTCTTACTTTTCTTGTCTTACTGTTGTGTACGTATATTAGCATTATCAAGGTCACAGTGGTGGGTGATATGATAAAAATTAAAAAGTGTTTTGTGGTGTGAAAGTAACACATAATGTGTTAATTTAGTTTTACCTATACCATTGAATTAAAACAAATAACCATTTTAATTTAGCCCCTGTCAGATATAATTGTATACGCAAAATATATATATTGTCATCATTAGGCTGACTAAACAGAAGTGGTCCTCAAACTGTGGTACGCGTACCGCTAAGGTGCATGGAGCCCTCTGCAGTTCGAGTATTTGTTTTATTAAGAGACAAATGCTGCTGTCCTTCTTTGAGGCATAATTTAGAACTACCTCATCAATGGTTTAATCTCATTTTGGACATGGGTCTTGACTCTGTTTAGCCCTAATTTAGTCCTGATATAGTCAGGTTTCTATCTGGTGGTACTTGGATAACCAAATATCATCTTAAATAAATCTGAAATAAAGTACAAATGCTGATCTTCAATGTGTACATCATAATTTTTTTTTTTTTTTTGGTGCATGTTGCCTTTATTACAACAATCTAGGAGAACAGACACATCCTTTTATAGTAGTCATTCTCAAACTTGGGGTTGGAGCCCTCGTTTGGGGCCCCAAAGATTTTCAGAGGGTCTCCAAGTTTTTTTTAGAAAAGAGGTCCTAACTAGATTTAATGAAGGGAATTTTAATGAAGGGAAGGCATGCTAATTGCTTCTTTAAATTATTTTTAACTACTGTTGTATAACATCTTTATTGACAAGAAAATAGCTACACTTTTCTTTAAAGGACTGTAGCATGTCAGGTAGGAGAAGGGTGTTTGGGTTGTCAAAATATCCACATAGGGGTCGCTGGGAGAAAAAGGTTGGGAACCACTGAATTGCATAATGGTTTGTACATTCAACAAGCTGATGACTAAGGTCTGGTGGCAAATGGATCTAAGCACAAATTCAGTCGGGAAGACCTATCTGCGCCCCTCTCCTCCTCTTCTCCATTGACTCTGGAGTTACGCCGCAATCTCTGCAACCTCCTCTGTTTAAACCCACAATCCTGATGCTTTTCCAATTCTGCCACGCTCTATCTCCTCCCTATCTCTCCTCAGCATCTCATCCTCTCCTTGTCTCCTCTACTCTCCTAAAATGTCATCTAATCTGCCCATGCCCAACATTACAATGTCTTCTGCTGCGGTCTACGCATAACTACGCAATAAAACTCTTCAAATGTTTCTGTTGTCTCTGTCTGTCTCTTCAGGGTAAATATTGTTATGCTACAAATGACAGCTAAAGATTCATGTTTTTTATTTTTATTATATATTTTTTATATTTTTCTTTCTTATAGATTTTAGTTCTTCATGGCCTTGTAATTATTTGGTTTAAATCTAAAAGGTGTATCCAAATCCAAATCCACTTTATTTATACAGCACATTTTATAAACAGAACTGCTTCCAAAGTGCTGCCCACACACAAAAACATAAAACGGCAAACAAAATTTATAGTAACAACGATCTTATTGCTTGTAAAGCCAGTAAAATCAAATCCAAGAAAAATCCTAAAACCATAAAATAGAAATAAATAAATACAATAAATGAAAATACATAAAAAACACAGACCCCACATAACTCACACAGTTGAGAAACAGAGAATAAAAGTAGGTCTTAAGACGACATTTAAAACACTCTGTGGGGGCTGTTCAGGTGTGGGCGAGCAAAGCGTTACAGAGTTTGGGGCCGTCCACAGAGAAAGCCCTGTCCCCCCTGGTTCCAAGTCTTGTCTTAGGCACCATGAGTTGGAGCTGTCCTCAGACCTCAGAGCGCACGTGGGGCAATACATTTGGTTGAGATCCGAGATGTGCTGTGGGGCCAGTCCATTCAATATTTGCGCTTTAAATCTTGGTCTGTTTAATCACCTTTCTAATTTCAACTTCCACTGCAAAAATTTCGACATCCACATTTTTTTTCTCTCTTTTTTACATTTTTCTCCAATTTGTTTACCCTTGGGTTCTCTCAGTCACTTCAAAGTGTTACATTTGACAAAAAGCAGGATTTTGCTCCATCTCGTGCAAAATGTGAAGCAGTGAGAAACCCTATTGTTCGGTTTTGTGGCGCGAACAGTGAAGGACCTCGCAATAATGAAGTCTTTGTCAGTAATTGGTATGGGATTCGGTGAAATTTGAGACGTCACACTTGGAGCCCATGTATATTCAATGGCATCTACACATATGCTAATGAAATCCAAACAATTCAAGAAGAGGAAGACATGCAGGGAAAACTGATGACTAATTATACATTGGGGAACTGACGGGTGAGAGTTCCATTAAATCTGTAGCCACACTTACCCAGTCTCTCACAAACTTTCACAAGACAAAAACAGCAGAAAAAAAGGTAATTTGAAGTGGCATGCAACATGGAGACTGATGTGAGAAAAGCAGAAAAAAAGGAAGATGTGCAGAGAGAATGAGCAAGTGAAAGTGATACCTCCTGACCCAGGTCCATGGCACACAGTTTGGCAGACTGCACCCGGGCGTCCACCATCACATTGAACATGGTGCAGATGGACTGGGGCACGCGGAAGTCTGTGGTCCGACTGCTCCTCTGTAGCTTCACCTCAAAGGCTGCTCGTGTTCTGCAGACAGGAGGCGTGGCAGTTGTTTTTATGCGTTTGACAGTACATTAGGGCAGAAAAATATATCATAATCAAATCGAAATCAATTTTGGATGGCCGCAACAGCAAATTTAGACCTCTCCAAACTGACATGCATGAGATGTTTTGTACTAGTTTATCAGATCATATTTCATTCTTCTCTCAAATGTCAATGCCCCTGGTGTGTTTAAAATGTGTCCTTTAAAAAGAATCAAACTATTCCAGGATTTGTATATGGTATCTTCTTTTAAAATAAATATTATAATGACTATTCCGCAGCCAACAGAATGACGGCTAATAGTGATGCAGAGTGTGTATGCTTGAATTGCTTTGTGTACAAATTGTGCTCTACAATTAAACTTGCCAATTAAAAAAATAATTGGAAATCTAATCACATTTAGATATTTTGCCAAACTCATTCAGCCCTGTACATGATGTTGGAGGTGCACTATTTAACTTTTCATATGCTTGTCTCCATATAGATGATATTGCTTTGCCTAGAATGTTCCGCAGATCTGTCCTACAAACTTGACAGGGTGTTGCCACCTGATTGTCTCTATTGATTGTGCTATTGATTAATTGTTCACATTGCAAAATGTGAACAATTAATTGATTAATTGTTCACATTGCAAAATGTCAGCAACTATGAGATTTTATTAAATTTGACCCAGATGAAGCTAAAGTGATACTGCTTAAGGACATCCTGATGGTGTATATTTACAAACACAATTATTTTTTCATGAAAAAAACTAAATGCACAATCCTGCTTCCTGTCTGAATCATAAAACCTCTTCTCCCAGCACACGGTATGTTTTGGAGTGTGTAGTCCAGATAATGATTGTTCAATTACTAAATTAGTTGGCGATTATTTCAATTATAACTCGGTATTGGATCAGGAGCAGGCCACGTTTCAATTACAATCCAGCATCCTTGCCACTCATCACTGCTCCTCAAATGCACCTCCCATTTTCCCAGATACTTTATAACTAGAGAGATCATTCCTGCTGGTCACGATTCTCTCAAACCTTCCCTCACTACAAGTAAGATAATCACTAATGCTAATTGCTGTCAGTAATTTCTGATGCATATTTTGTGCTCAATTCAGTTTCTATCTTTTTACAACAAATAAATCCAGTCCATTCCTTTAATTCACGTTATAAGTTACAGCGAGGGTCTACAAACATTTTACCCCACATTGATTTAACACCATAAAAACAGTCTTGCATCTAATTGGGGCTTTTTTCACTTGGTACATCAATAACAGAGGATCCAAATGTGAGTGCTGATTTGAAAAGGCAATACCTCTTCACACAGGACTCAATCATGTCGCTGGACATGAGCTTGAGACGTGTTTCCAGGTGTTTTCCAAACTCCTCCTCCGGCCAGTGCAGATCCCGGATAAACGTCTGCAGAGCATCCAGCTTCCAGAACAGGTCTTCTGAGGTGCCTGAGCCGTTACTGACATTCAAACACATACACAGGCAGTATTAGTGGTCACAAGGTTTTCAATATCTTAACATTGTTTTAAAGAATTAAGTTCATTTAAATGGGAAAATAGAGGAAAAGCTGCTGGTGGGAAAACTGAACTATGAACCAGGAGATGGGTAAAGGAGCGCAGGGCCATGTGGGGAAGAATTGGAGGGACACTACCAGGAATGTTCACAATTAGGAACAGATATGAAAAGACGCTCATTTCACAGATTTCATATTGTTTCTTCATCTTTTCACATCCTTTTACAACAATGGGGGTCTCTTCCCATTTCCCGCGGAAGCTCCATGTCTGAATTCTGGCATGACTGTGGCAACACACTCTGACATAGACACCAGCTTTGAGAATTGTTTGGAAAATCTAATATAAGCACTTTTTTAATCACCTTAAGTGTAAATCAAACCTTGGCTTGTGATGTGATTGAATACTCCAGATATGAACAGATAAATATAGGACGGAGTTTTTAAAGAGTCAAAGTTGCGAGTGCTTGTGCGTGCTAGTGAATCCCGATGAGGACGGATGTGCTGTGGTGAGGGCGTCACACTCGGCAGGATGCTGTGGGAGCAGTGACACCTCGCAGTCCCGCTGATGGCATACACGTTTCACTTGACTTTAAAGTGCTATGGGTGATGTGTTAAGAGTATATTGGGATACGGCGAAGGCTATTAAAGCTATCACTCACAGCTTCGTTTGCATAGAATTAGAAATGGCTTCGTGGGGAAGAAATAAACATGGCAGTTCTGAGCGAGTCAGTTTTAAGAGGGAGTATCGTATTGTATGTATTGTATTTTTATATTGTCTTAGGTATGGAACATGTGTCTGCCTTCTTAATACATATTAGTTGAAATAATAAACATCTATAACAACTTGGAGAATCTTCCTCTCTGGACAGTATTGACCTTATTCTGCCCCGCCCACCGTTTTTTGCACTTTTGTTGTAAACGCACTTTCATTACACGAGAACTCCGTTAAAGCTAATGACGAACGAGGAAAATGTCTCTCCGCTAAAATGTTACATAAAGTAGGTTGATTTGTGTACAATGTTTAATGAACACGAGCAACAACAAGTCAACAACGCACCGATTTCCTGGTCAGTCTGAAAACGGCTTTTTAGTCCATGTAGAACTTATTTTCTGTTGAGCTCGTCTGCTCCATGTAAACTAATACAACCGAAACAAGACGGCGGCGCGTACGGCAACTTCCGGAATAAGGTGAATATCTTAAAACACAATATTTAATTTTGTAGACAAGTATATCGGTAGTTTAGATTCTATGTGAGATGTGAGAAGAATACGGTTAATGAGTTCAAGTCCATCCATACACCAAATAATATATGTAATATATGTAAAGCATATTGTTAGACATAATTGTGAAGGTTTGTCATTGTTCTACTGTTTTTATAATCAACAGAAATAATTCTTACTTCAATTTATGTCATGGCAAGTAAAATATAGATGCACGCAATATGTCACTGTGTGCAAATTGAATCGAATCTGTTCAAACTATGCAGACTTTATTAGTTACATTGGTTTCAACCACAGACTGAAAGAAAGCAAATAACTAAAATTGCCAAAAAAGAAAACAAATTAGATATTTGGCTTGTACAATTTTGAAATGTGCAAATGAATTGTTCAAGTTGTACTAAAACAGATTTGACTATTTTCCATAACAGATTACTAACTGAATATCGTTAAGTATGTAAATTGCCTTGGAAAGCATGGTGTCACTTTTTCTATGGCACATGTTTGACTCTCCTCTCGGACTTTGAGCCTCATTAACAGTCGCGTCTACAATGATGAGCTGCCACACTCATGCCAGGGACATGTGCGTGGCCGGGCCCGCGCATACACACTCTGCGTCACTATTAGCTGTCATCCAGTTGGCTGCAGTAAAGCTGGCCATTTGTGCGAGGTTAACACTTGGCACTGTGACATTTGGGACTTTGGGCATTTGGAGGCTGACACTGGGCAGAGTGCTTGTTATAGTCCTGTGAAGACACGCAGAAGCACAAAACTGTAAAAGAGTTCACTCCTTACTCTACAAATGAGACATGTTAAATACAGTACTTATGCATCAGCTATGGTTTCTTTTCCCCACAATAAATCACATTCTAATTTGACACCTGTGATAGTTAGTGTTGGCACTGGCCGTTATTCTACGGGGGTAGTAGTGTGCACACTTTTCGGAGAAAAAGTAGTATTGTGATGAGATTATGTTTTCAAATCAGGATTCAGCTCCCAGCGCACATTTTACACATATCCAGGAGTGTTAACATTTAAGGCAAAATGTGAACTGCAAAACTAATACAAGAATCTTACACATTTCAGGTCTGAACCACAGGATTACTTGTGGTTAGTTATTTCCCCAATAAAAGAAAGGTAAAGTAGTTTCTTTCAGAGGATGTACAAACAAAACATACAGCATTTGCCAACATAATTGTAATTTGATTGGGATTAATTGTAGGAATTAACTGTAATAATTTCATGACACAAATTGCAAACATATTGATGAATGGTATTACATTATGACATACTATATATGGTTTCAAACGTATATAAATATATTTTTATATTTCAGTATGTTTCAGTGCTTACTTGACCGGTTCCCAAGACTCTCGCTCGAAGCCCCTGTGGATGGACTGAGCGATGGACGACTCCATGAGGTCCACGTAGCGTACCACCAGGGGGGCGTACATGTCCTGCAGGTGTTTGTGGAACTTCCCATTGCACAGGTTATCTGCAATATTATAAGAAAACACACCAGCCATGGCAATTAGTACAGTACAATTATTTAATGCAATTCTATTTCCTCATTATCAGTTCACAATCTGCTGCATTGTTCATTCACTCCCTCCAAATGATGACAGAAGCATGGCAGGGTTAAAAAGACAAATTTCCCTCAAGGATAATAAAGCTGATTCTGATTGTGAACTAAGTTTCTCTCAGTCCATCCAACCATATTCAAAATAGTAATATTTTAACCCTTCAGTGTGACTTGTTTGCTACATGGGATGGATAACTAGAGGGAAGGTGAGCGTTCAATTATATTCTAAGCCAAAATACCATAAGTGAACATCTCATAGTACGTGTCGACCGAACTGCGCGGTTAAGTTGCGGTTGTCTGGAAATATTTATTTATCAAACCCAGCCTTAACACTGTCCCTGGGTCTTCGTCAGCTTCCAACTGGTAAAAAGACAACAGTGAAAAGACCACAGGAGATAAAGTGATGGCTCACGGCTCCATGCAGGGTGTGCCGCTCCTCTCTCTCGCTCTTTGTTTTCTCTCCCCCTCTGAGCATGTGCCTGCGTGTGCCTGTGTGTGTGTGCTGGCACTGGACTCAAGGTCGATGATACACAGTAGGTGCCATGTTTGTTGTGTTCCCTGATTGCCACGCGTCCAATTAGCCACTTGAGCGGCTGCTGTCCACTTGGATGTGTTGTGTCCAGGAGTGAGTTCACGGGGCTCGCCACTTCCCAGCTACCACTACTTTAGACCTCATTAACTCCTCCAATGGCATCCCTTCATTGAGGCCTGTCTGTGGCTAAGGCTATTTACTGCTCCATAAGTGTACCGCTCTGGGGCAGTGCTGCAGATAACCTTCTGTGGAAAAGATGCCTCTATCAAAACAAAGCCAGGGTGAGGCAGGGGACATCCTACCACTGTGATGTGCTCCACTTTCTGAAAACGCAGAGTTCAGTATGTTGAGTTGAAATAAATGGATGTTCGATAAAATTCCCACAAAAATTATAAATAACTGACTTTTGCCGCACAAGTGCCAAAGTGCAGTGGTGTTGACAGTACAATGGTAAAAATGGTACTATACTCAATCCCAAAGAGTAAGAGTATCGATAGTCAGACGACATTACCGCAATATAACAGAAATGTGTTAAAACATGTCTTTAAACATATTAGTTACTTACCAAACAAATCTGAAATATCACCATATACCCTTATTTGAAAATTTTAAATGTTATTTTATTCATCTTCTATCATTTTTATTTCTAATCATCTCTTTTCGTAGCAGTTTTACTATAAACAGTGTAACTGATGTTCAAATGTTGCATATCTTCAGAACAACATTCACGATCTATCAACATTTTTATTTGTTGCCAAACTCTAATCCATAATATGCAACCTTCCTCATTCAATGGAGCTATCATAGTACAAAGCCCATTAACCACCTCTGTGGCCTCATCAGCACTGCACATTCAGGTTAACACAACTGCCGCTACAAAAAAGAAGAAAATCAGGGGCCAATTTGTTCACACTAACAAATGAACAGAACAATCGTCTCCTTTCAGAAGCCGCATAAGTGCACCTCGCTCTGCCTTCTCCTTGACTCCCGACTGACAAAGTGAAAAGGGGAAGTGTTCCCTGAGGACAATTAGCACCCTGCAGATGGAGCTAGGGCGCAGAAGAAGAGTGGAGTGTATCTTTTACATGCACAAAGCTCCTGCAGGCAACGCATGCTCTTCATTAAAGACATGACTGGCCTACAGCAACCAGTGGTACAACCTGCTCATTATGTTTATCACACACATGCACTCAGAGGACAGTGTGGAAATGCCCTGGGTCACCACGACAAACAGACAGATGGGAGAAGAACCAAAGTCCAAGGAGATACGCGCTGAGAGGAGGAGGTGGCGTAAATAGGCAATAACTAACATGAAAAACTAGTGACGCACTTAGCATTAGGCAACAAGCAGCGTTTGCCCCCAACCTGGAGGGGCCCCCAATAAGTGCCCTTATGAACCACCAAGGTTCCAAAACAATTGCTATTCACTCAGTGTCACAGAAAATGAGTGCAGTGTACATTTAAACAAGAAGAAGACCAGCAAAATAGTCTGTGAATGTCAAATATATTTTATCTGCCCAAACCATCCATCTCACATTATTAGAATGTACTAGATCATGTGTGAAATAAAGCTATATAGAAATTATAAGGCATATAAAATTATTAAATTACAAATGAAAACCATAACATATGTTCCAGCTAATTAAAACGCATGACCAAACAAAAATACAGGACTTTGTTTAAATTAAATATTCTTCTAGGAAAATACCTAAACCCCCCCTGATCAAAGCAGTTTAGAACATGTGCGGAAGTTATTAATAAAATGGATTTATAGATTTGATGGGTTGCGTTCAGGTGATGTGAAAACCCACTAAACTGCCCAAAGTTTAAAACTGAGCTGAAAGACCATGCTACATTTTGCTGTTAAATGCAAACATCTTGACAAATTACTGGGTCTATTCACATGAAACCAAAAGATATCCAAAAAATGGTAGCATCCCTCATCTAACAATTGTTTGTAGCAAAATTACTTTGAGTCATGAGATTAATATTGTAAATGTGTGGTTCAATATGACAGGAGATTTATTACAGGGAAAAACATTCTACAATTCGATGACGTTATAATGTCATGATGTCTTAATGTCCTAATGTCTTATTTGCAGATGGAAAGCAGAAGTTCATAAATCTATGGAAATCTATGGAAAATTCATTGTTACTGAAAGAATTAACCACATTTATAATCTAAACATTTGGACCTTACCATTACTTGTGTGGGATTGGCTCCATAAACTTGCCATAATAAATCTTACAGATCAAAGCCCTTTCAACTGACAATCATGTTTTTCGGGTTAAATAATGGCTCCATTTTCTGAAACTACGGTAAAAACATAATTTCACTTTTATTTACTTACACGATCTGAAAAGATGTTTCATTTTCTGCCACTTTTTTCTTTCACGAGAATAGGCCCAGAAATGACAGCTATATTGACCAAAACCAGGCCAAACATCTGCAATCCGACAGTTAAACAACAAATCCCGCCATGGAGCTGTGATGAATGTCTGACGTCACATGAACATAACCCATTGCTTCTGCCCTCCATCTGGGTTTGTGACACATGAAATGGTGTTGAATTCAAGTGTCGGTCACTCACAGTCAATTCTGAGGAAGTCATTGAGCAACTGGAAGAGCGGGAAACTGTCCCAGCTGTCGGGGGGCTGCACCTCCAGGGCAGCGTCCATGTCCACAGCGTACAGGCACAAGAAGGTCTCCGCATGCTCCACCATCAGGTCCGACCACCAGGCAAAGGCCTTCAGAGAGACACTGTGTTAGACGAGGCTTACCACAAAAACTCATTACAGAAATTGTAGTAATCCTAAAACAGATGAGTGGAGCAGAGTGTGAATATTATTTACCGAACAATAGCTGGACATATGGTAAATAATAATAGAGAAGTCTATACTCCAAAGTAGAAGCTAAAGATTGTCAATTGTTATATGAAACAATCCATGTCTAAAAGAATTGACAATTGAAACAGGAACTAAACCATAACTTAAAGGTGCATTAGATTTGTTAAATGTGCAAAAACAAATAAGTGCCATTTGAAAAAGTAGTTGAGGGCTTAAAATGTACTGCATTGTTATTTATCATTATTATGTGCAGAAGTTGATGGAAGAACAAAATTTAATGACACATTTTGAAAACAGAGATATATGTTTTTGCACATGAACTCTTCTACTTATTTCTATGTTATTGCTTTGTCTAGAATGTTACACAGTATGGCATTAAACATATATATATATCTCCATGGAGACAAGCAGATGGGGTCACCAGGCCAATTGACAGGTCAGATCTGTGGAGAGATTACCCTTTTCATAGCAATAATATACGTTTTTCCAAGGTATTTCATACACTTCACATTTGAGATATCTTCCGTGCCATACTGTGGAACATTCCTGGTAAAGCAGTAGTATCTCCATAGGGGCAAGCAGGTGCATACCCACCATTTCAAAAGTTACACAGTGTACCCTTAACTTATCAGAGTTTTGAGGCTGTTGATTTCTAGCCTGATATTTAATTCCATCCAGAAGGAAGCCAATGGTCCACACTTTAAGAACCTCAGCTTTTCTGTCACTTTTCACCATATAAATTCAAGTTGTGGCTCTAACTGATCCCCGGGGTGTACGTCTCGTGGAGTGGGAGCAGAGAGAACAGCGCTTGGGCACGCAGACTCCCACACTTCGGAGGGAACAGCAGGCCTGGCAGGGAGCTCCTCAGACACTCGTCCTTCCGTCGTCGCTGCACTGGAGTGGTTATCATGCACAGCAAAACACAAGTGCTGCTGTGGGCGGCCAACACAGGCCCCAGAGCAGCCGCGGGGTGTGCTCATTCACATCAAGCTGTCAACACTGTAATGTGAATGCACCCAGGAGCCTGGATCAAGGCGCCGCTGAAGGGGTCACATGCATTTGCCGTGGGGGATCTCAGCCGAGGAACACTGGCCAAAATATCAATGTGTTGTGTGCCACATGTAACCGCTGTGGTTTAGGAGGTCTTGAATGAGGATTTGTGAAGAGGAAGGAGGTAAAGGAGTGGAACAGTTTACTTGTTCATGTGCATGATTTTGTACATTCATACTAAAGCATCATTAATTTGCAGTGCACAATTTTGATCTAAAACAGCTTAATTATAGAAACAGGTCCAATAAATTCCTAGTCAAAACTGTAGAACTGGTAAGCTCTTCATAGTGACTTCATATATACAAATTTGAATAAGTTAATGATGATGGACACCGTTCTAAAAGCTCATGAAAGTAAATTTTATATGACATGTATTGTTGCCTAGAATTGTATATAGCATGTAGCATCTGTGAGTATTTTATTTTTGACTTGTCTTGTATGAGGACAATATTGACTAAAATGAATATTTCCATATATTTTGGGAGTATCTCGGTATCGACATGCAGCCGATAGTATGTCAATCCAAGATAAATATGTTAAATTATATCTTTAAACATATTAGTTAAGGTTTAATTAAGAATATGTGAAAATGTCAATAATATGAATCACAAACGTGCAGACATATATTAGCTCCTAGCTAAATTCGACACATTTACACAATGTTGCCGTACTGACATTGAATCCATTCATGTTCAGTGTCTTCTCCAAATAAACTAGTGACATGCTGCTTCCTCTGACATTGAACCAAAACAGATATTTAGCCATTATGACTCATTAAGAATTGAATTGGGTGGTCAATTGTGCCAACAGTTTTGTGACTCTTTGTGTTAAATTTTGATTCATGTACGATGTCACTGGATGGATGTGAAATGTGACATGAGGATGGTTTTTCCTCAACTGGTTCATCTGTACTAGCCTTTTGTATTTCACTGTGCGTGTGCATGTATAGTGTTGCATGTGACTGTGTCTGTAGGTGGGTTTTTTGGATGTGTGGGTCAGGCAGTTGTGGGGGTAGGGTGATTGGGTGGGATGTGGGCATGTGGGATTGTTTTTAATGAACTGTACTTTGTGTTGCATTTTATGTATGAAAAGTGCTTTTGATTGATGAATATTGTATATTATTATATATATTTATGAATAACTTATTAAGTTATTGTGATTATGCTGATATTAATATCAATATCAATATATTCATATTAAAATATTATGAATATATTGCAATACATATAAGTAAAAAACTCTCTAAATTTTGTTTGACACTTAATGAGTTTAAAATCGAATTGCTGTTCCCTCCTTTGTTTAGCATACAACAGTTTCATTGATACTGAATTTAAAGTGTGAATTACATTGAGGCACACAAGGATTCCACCAGCGTCAGAGTGAGCGTGTGCTGCAGTAAGCTCTGAGGTTGGTGTCATGGCGAGGGGCATGCCTGGTCTGCTCCAAGGGCAGGCACCGGGATGGGTGAAAAAAGACCACTTTTTGCAATGTGCGCATGGTTTAACCCATTCTTCTTAGTCACACTTGCGTAAAAGTAGATGAAAAAAGATGATTTAGGGCAATGTCTGAATTATGTGCCAAGAAAAGCCATTTTGAAGATGGAGTTGTCTCACAGAGTAGAGGGAACACTGGGATTCATTTGGTTAAGGTGCACTACACACAGCCTAGAGGTTATTACAGACCTCAATTCACTTGTCCTGAATTACTTTTGTTTTAAAATTTAGAAACAATAAAAAAGTTGATTGATCAAGATATTTAAAGGCAATTAAGTGAAGATGTGTTCATGCTACACTTTGAGACACTGCATTGTCAAACAGGAGTTTTCTCAACACAAGAAAACAAGGCATATCTTCACCTTGTTTTCTCACAACAGACGGATCACATGGTTTTAAACAGGCTGCTTATGCATGTGCTCCTCAGTATCATCGCCAAAGCTTGCTTGAACTCTGGGTAGGTTTTGCCTTATGCACAGTCTTAAGGGACAAAAATGTTGAGACAGTAAAGGTTTGTTATAGCTATCAGTGAAGTCATGTTTCCACTGAACGGTACAGTGCATGTCGAGTTAGAAAGATTAACACCTCTCTAGTGCATGAATGTAGATAATTAAGTTTGCTTTGCAGCAGGGAATGTTTGATTGTCACTGCTCAGTGGAAACATGGCATGGGAGCATGCGCACCATGTTTTTTGGAGAGTGGGAGATTGGACATGGGGCTGACATGACTAAAACAGTCACATACCTCTTTTCCCTGTTCACAAAACCGTTGAAAACAAAAGCAGAGAACGAGTAGGTGAATACAAATGGCAGAATACAAAAAGTTTATGTCATTTACTAACCTATTTATGTTTGAATGCTTAAGATATATTTGAACATTTGAAAATGTTCGATAAGCATGTGATGTGCTGCAGTCATTGTGCCGCACACACAATAAGATCAGCAGGATCTCTGAGTCACATAAACACATAAAATAACAATATTCTACATTCATAAAGACACTGTTTCTTCCTGCTGATATTTTCATTTATGATTTGCACATCTCTGCAGGGGACAGGCAAAGCAATTGTTGCAGGATCTCATTCTGCCTGAAAACTCAAGTTAAAAGTGTAGAATGTGGGGTTCTGTTGTGCAGCAACATAAAATGATGTATTCGTAACACACTTTTGCATTAGTCTAACTTACGCAATATTTTTTAAAGAAGCTTTATAGGGGATGGGAATAATTCTATTAGTCATGTTTTTGGAAAGATACTTTGTACTGTTGAAACTCTACACTGTTGTTGACTCTTGTTTTGTGGGTGTTTATGACAGTGTAGTTAAAGTGCACAGCTCTCACCTCAGCATGATGCTCTTCATTCTGTTGCAGCACCTCGATCACCAGCTCAGACAGACGAATGGTATCCTCCAGTTTTTTGGCAGGAGTGACTAACCGCCCTACATTCTCTGGAGCACAAAGTGCAAAGGTTAGTTAAAGCAGTAACATTCATGTCCAGATTTCAAGCTACTTTTGGATGACTCTTGGGACAAAAGCATGCAGCCTCTGAACAAGATGCATCATAGAACAAATACAGTATCTACAAACAATGCTTACATTTAGATGTGGACTTAATAAAAACACAATGTTTTAGTCATTAATAACCATAATGTAAAGAGTATTTTCCAGAAAATGTGATACCTGCCTGTGGTATATTTGAGATGACATGTACATGCAGAAGTGATGCTCTACTGTTCAGACAGAGGAGCAGTCTTTTCAGTAATGTCTTAAGGCAGCAGTAAAAGTCATTTTAGCATGACATCACTTTCAGTCAGCCTGTATGATATTGGTACATCAGGTTATTTGTTGCTGTGTGTTGTGTGTTGTGTGTGAAAAGCTAAATTAAAAAAAGACATAATTGTAAATGTTAGGAAAAAGAAGATTAATAGATTTATATTTCCATTTACTGCTCCCAAGAAATAGTGCCTTCATCTTTATATCATATTGAAAAAGGTGAAGCATTTTGTGCTCAGGATGGAGAAACATTTTTGCATTTAGCTGAATGTCACAAGGAAAAAATGAACAGTGGCTACAGAAAGAAACACCCACAAACGGACATTAAAATGTTGTCACATTCCACACATAATGACTTTACTCATGACCACTGCACTTGTAGGAGCAGTCAGTAAAACGCACACACATGCAGCTGTCTCATTCATGCTGGGCTCTGTTGGGTTGATTTCAAAGTGATTTTCACTGGGAAAGTGTTGCTCTTAAAATCAACTATTTATAGTTGGCACAATGCAATCTACCAACACAGAGAGTAGATTTTAGCTAGCAGGCCTCAGTAGCACCAGTTTATTCACTGAATCAGCAGTGAAAAACACTGTTTTAGAGACATTACAGCCACACAACATTGTGGACATTCCCTGCTGTGTATCTGAGGGTCTTGGAATGTCCCAGGGATGTTGTGGGAAGATCTGTGGCATGGCTAAAGTGATAGTTGGGATTTCTCAGATGTGTTGGACTGATGCTGAAGGATGGCAGTGAGAGCAGTTCCCGTCAAAAGGCATTGGCAAGGTATTGCTCATTCTTGAAAGGAAAAAAAAGTTTGAGCAAAGAAACAAATCCTTAAGTCAAATCTGGTGTTAATTAAAGCATGGGAGAGTATGAGGAGAAATGGCTGTTGTGGACAAGCACCAGTGATTAACTGCACTATTAGTTTTCTATGCCTCATTTCTTATCTTACTCAATAGGGTTTGTAATGACTCTGAACTTGTTTCAAGAATTTTGAATAATCATCAGGAAAGTATAGTTACATTGTTAAATACTGAATATTACATTTGTTGAACAGCCAAAACAGAAAATTATGAACAAATAAAGCTTGAGTTCAAAGGTGAGAGTGTGCCCAGTGACTGCCATCACTCATCTGCAGATGATAATATTCTGACCACCTGTGAATAGTGGCACTTACATGTTGAAATAACTACTTTTACAACACAAAGAAAGCCCAACTATGACTTTAGTACGACTGGATGCTTTGGTTAAACATGAGTCAGAGTAAATGTACAAACAGTAGTATCACCTGGATCAGCCACTTTAAATAACTCTTTCCTCTAAGAGAGTTTAAAAATGAACAAAGTTTAGTCAAAAGCAGATCAGTACAGACGAGAAGGGAGAAAACAGACATGTTAACCTATAATTCTTAGTTTTTTGAGTCTTAATGAATGGGTCGCTCTGGAAAAAAATGCTCGTTTGTGTATATGGCACAAAAAGGAACATGGGGACATAAGTACACATTATAGAATGCAGTATAAAAAGCCTACATAAACTTAATAAAATGTAGGCCTAGAAATAATTAATACAAAATTTGGAATTCAAATACATTCAAATTTGCATGTACTATTTGAATTTAAAATCGTTAGCCAAGTACACTTGATTTGTTTCCCAAACACCATCTAAAAACTGTAAAACACCAGTATATTTTCTAAGAAGTATAATGGTAAACCATTTTCATACATCCAAAGTTTAAAAAAACATGCTCACAATTTAAGTGCACTACATATAGTGAGACTGAGGATTTCAAAGGTTTAAAATTGTTTGTCAAATATACTATGGACTAAAAACTTAAATGCTGTAACTCTTAAAATATTGCTATGTGTGTGTTTGTTCATCACGTTGATCGACAAGATTAACACACAAGCAAAGTAAAAATGCATTCAAGTGGCAGACAAACAGACAGGACAGGACAGAAGCCTGGAGAGTCCAGAGGGCGGCGCAGACACCACGAGGACGACAGAGAGGTGACGGGCTGGTCGTGGTGCATGCGGCTGGAAGAGAAACTCAGCACTGACAGGTCAATGAGGAGGGTACTCACGAATGGTTAAATCCATCACTTGAGACGCCAAGCAGAAGACAGGGTGCTCGTACATTTCCCTCTTTTTCCCTACAGAGAAAGAGGGAGAATACCGAGGCATGCAAGAGGCCGGATCAGAGCCACTACAGCTTCATATAAAGTGAATGTTGAAAATCAGCGAGGACTGAACATGTGTAGGGAGATTCTGCAGACAAATCGTTTCTTAAGCAACACCATGTTGCTGTAGCTCTAACCCAGGTTTCATGGCTTTAATTAAAGAGAAGCACAAAGATACATAATCTATCTTTTCCAGTGATTGGAGACTTTCCTTAAAACTTCATGTAATTTATTTATTTATTGACCTTTATTTAACCAGGATAGCCCCACTGAGATCCAGAATCTCTTTTTCAGGGGAGTCCTGGCCCTTGTACATGTTTTTAGTGTAATGTGTATAATGGTGAACCACTAGGACCTGAAATGTACACTAACTGTGCAACTGGGTATTGGGTGTGGTTGGATTAACCATTCGTTCAGACTGTGATGCATCAGGAGGTTGTCTCACTGGCACAGAAGATGTAAGGAAAGGGTCGTAACAGTCACAGATCAAGGCAGTTTACTCTTGGGCTGTTCTTTGATGTAGATTGTAACTGACTGAGCTAAATTATATTTTGGGAAACTTGTTTCTTTACTGAAGGACACCCACTCGATCCATTGGGGAAAACTGTTTAAATAATGGACCAATATGTTTTAATAACTATACACCACATAAGAGTCAAGTAATGTCAAACTAAAACTGTCTTCCCAAGCTGTAGTTTATCTGAAATTCATGGAAAAGTGCTGTACAACAACACATCACCAGAGACCTCCTGTCGTATGTTGTTTAAACCGCGTTGGAAAGAGATAGAGGGCAGAGACAAGAGTGGCTATGGAAGGAGGAAAAGGCAGGAGTGACCTGGGCTCAAGAGAAGCTGGCATGGAGGAAGAATCACTGAATGCATTTTTACTCACTCAAACATAATATTCTAATATTTGCCTGAGAAGAAAAAAAAAACAAAAAACATACAAATGATCAATTTGGTAAATAAAGTAAGAAGAGTGAAACATACGCTCACATCTTTATAAATAAGTATGGTTCTGCTGTGTAACAATAATTGTCAACTTAAAAGTTAAAAAAAATATATAATACTGTATATTATAGAAAAGTAAAAAAAAAAAATTATGCGAGATCACGAGAACTAATAAAGTAAGTTCTATCAGACTACTCCACACGTTTCTAGTGTATATTTTTATGTAGTTAAAATCACAAAGCAATCTTGGCATGTTCATTACAAGAACATACTATAATTAAAAATTGGTTAAATATTCCTGCAAAAAAAACCAAGCAAGATTACAAAGAGAGTAGCGTACCTTCCAGTTTGGCGTACTCTGACAGTCGCTGGTAGTTGACCAGAGCAGCTTGTTCCAGACACCTCCTGATGACTGTTTTCACGTCCTCTTGTGGAACCGGTGTGACTATATCCTTCATCAATACCTTCAAAGACAAACACACTTTTGGATTTTAGTTTGGAATTGGCGTAATTTGGTCTCATTTTTAACAGACACACTGTATATAAGTACATTTGTATCAGTCATTTGTAACTCAAAAAGTTTGTAAAAAGCGAGCAATGAAGCTTACTGTAAATTACAGTAAAATAACTTGTTAATGTAAGTTATTCCTTCATTTTAAATGATACTGTATAAAAATGATAAAACTGTATAATAATGATAATTGTATAAAAAGGACCATTCTGTATCCTAGCTTTAAAGGTCCCATAACATGCAAAATCGACTTTTCAGAGGTTTTAACCTTCCTACAGTGCTATTTGGGCCTCGTATGTGTGCCCAAAGTGGTTTTTTGATTGATTCCCGCATGTTTTCGCTAGAGAACTGTCTTTTCCGTCCCCCTCGGCTGAGCGGGCAGACGGGGGCTCCTCACAAGGATGACGCGCTTCACAAGGATGACGCGGTGTTTAAGCCACGCCTCCAGGAAGCGCGCAGCCGCAGAATAAAAACAGCTAATGCTAATGCTACACAGTAATTACACGATGGATACGACAGATCGAAGAGTTAGCTTGTTATTTACCAAACGGCAACGTCTGTCGTCGAGGTACTGGAGCACGTCAAACTCCAGGTCAGATCCAGGACGTAGGACTCAGCACGACGCACCGTCAGGACGGATAAAAGGTTTATTCCCGTGTTTGTGTATCGCTGTTTACCGGAGCACACGGCGCATGCGCACTATCTCCGCTCTAGGCTTCGGCACGAGTTGGGTGGGGGAGGCGCGCGAGTTGGGCGGGGGAGGCAGCCTGCTCTCTGTTCGGGGGGGGCCGGTTCTCAGAGTGAGCCGTTTGCTTTTGCAAGGAGGGGGGCCAGTCCAAGAAATGGGTGTTTTTTGGAAACTGTTATGTTATGGATATTGCACAACGCAAAATTTTATCAACAAAGCCCTTAGAATAGACTGTGTAAAGGGGAAAATAGCAGAATATGGGACCTTTAATTATTCAGCTTGCAGAAATTCAAACTACTTTGTGAGTGAGTCTTACCCGTTCAAGCAGGGACAGAGTGGCCTTCAATGCCCCCTCCGGCCGTCCAAAAGGAAAGCAATATCTGCAACCAGTGGAAGAGAGAGCACTTAGTTAGAAATTAGGGCAATTGCTTTGAACCTCAGTAGTTGAACTGTGCCTGGTAGTTGAAGGATACTTTTGTTTCTTTATAATAAATACATTTTAAATTATGTCAAATACTTGAATTGAAGCGCTGTTTTAATCGTTCATTAGTTGTGAAACTGTGTCGTAATTGTGTAATGCACTTCCAGGGCACACCAGGCATCATCACGTGTTATTAAAAACTTTTCGCTTTTTTTCTAATACTGTTCTGGTAGAATTAAATGGTACATACATACACAGGGGGGTGAGTTGAAAACATTTATCCATTTAGTCAATTAATTGGTCGATGGAGTTTTAAACAATCACATTTATTTTATTTTTAACACTTGAACAGCAGAAAGGAGAAGATACAGAGTTAAATGGAGTTTTTGGAGTGACTAATAGATACAGTTATTCTTCTTTTGTGTCGTTACTTTTCTGTATGCAACATTATTATTGAGTGAACTTAAACATATTAGTATAGTCTCATATTAGTATAGTGTCTCATATAGTAGTATAGTAGTCTTTTGTGTGCATTTTGTGTGATATATGGCCTGATTATCAAAATTCTTAGTTGTGAGAGCTCTTCCAGCATTACACTTCACTCCAAAAAAAAAAAAAAAAAAAGCAACAAAAAAATTAAAATTTAAAGCTGATGAAGTTTTTCCTCAGGTCAGTGCAGAACTTAACCGATCTTTTGGGCACAACGTCTTCAACTCTTCAGTGGACCAGAGCTGGATGACAGACATATTACACGGATACTTCACCTGAAGTGTGTGATCTGGTTCTCCAGCAGGACTCGGAGCCTCTCTTTAATCTCTTCAAAACGGTCTCTCTCCTCCACCGTTACTGTCCCAATCCCATCAGGTCTGCAGATTACAAAAAGAGAGCATTAGCCACCAGCTCTGTCAAATGCTTCCAGCTTTTATTATGGCTGCCTGTTGTTTATAGAACGTTTACATTTTTACATGTACAATTTTATAATGTTTGGTGTTATATCTGTTACGCTAATAAAATTATACTGTAATTGTAGACAAATGTTAATTGTTCTTCAAATGTAGATGTGCGTGATATTCCCAAGATTTTTGCGCTGCATTGAATTATATGAAAACGATATCAATAAACCTTGGAGTTACTGATGTCTGTAAGGACTTGATTGCTTTAGAACAAAATTCAACTTCAGTTTGAATCGGACAATTTAAAAACAGAGTATCTACTATTATCATTACCGTTTCGACGTTCAACAAAAAGCACCAAATTCACAGACGGGCATGGCGACAAGAATAACCAGTGTTTATTATGTGAAGGATGTGTTAGCTAAGCATTGGGGTGCCTATAGTACGGCAGCTATAACGCCAGTCTTGGGTGGTGTGTGCTGCGGTGATGTTATGTGACATGGTGGGCTCTGGATGGAGTGTGAGCAGAGTGCATGTGACAGAGGAGGCGCTGGACTGGTGGCCATGACAGCATGATTAGAGGCCGGAGACATGACACCCCCCTGACACCCCCTCGTACATGTCCATTTCAGTGGACACACAGCTGCAGTATTGGAGTGTGTATGTGTGTAGGTGTGCGTGTGCGTGTGTCGTAGCTGCACCATGAGCCTGGCTGGGAAAGAAAGATCACAAACCACCTTGCCATATAATATGCGGGGGGCATCTATTTTCAAATGCACTGCCCATTCACAAGCTTGCTTATTTATTTGTTTTCTTTGTTTATGTTGGGGTATATTTTGTATATTTTGTTGTCGTTTTTTAATTTTTTTAAAAATATATATATATACTTTATTGTGTATCGTCTGTTTGTTTGTTTTTTAAGCATATTTGTCTGTACAGTGGGGAATAATACACCCCATGACAGACTTTTTTTCTTCTCAACTGTAGTGCACATTATTACTATAGATGTTATTGTTGTTGTTATTGTCATTGTTATTAATATTACTCTTATCAAATATGTGCCCATACACTTCTTTAAACATATACATAAACAAAATGGCTGCTAACTGACAGAACAAACGGTACGTTACTTACAGGATATAGAGGTTATAGAGATTCGAGCAGCTATTAGTTGATACATCTATGGCAGGCAGACAATGCCAAAATTAGTTGCCTGTATTAATGAGCATTTGAACTAAAGATAATAATATTCCATTGTATTTTGATTAAACTATAATAGAGCACATATCATTTTCAGTTAGTCTCATGTTAAACCAATGGAGAGTTTATGATGCTGAACATGAAACTTGAAAAGCGTGTTCATTGAAAAAGTTCATTTCCATAAAAACTCAATCAAGAGTATTTTACAGGATCAACGCTACTGTTTTGAGCACAACTATTTTTTATTTCTTTAGTGCAAATGTTTTATTTTTGTGTGTTTATTTGTATGTTTTCTTTTCCTGAGCTGATTCTGTGCTGCTTCTTGGCCAAGTCATCATTGTAAAAAAAAAGTGTTCTCAACTGACCTAACAGGGAAAACAATGACTAAATAAAAGGAATACTACATAAAATAGTAACCCAGCGGATTTTTGGTTTGTCCCACGGCTCCATTGTTTACTTTTTTTTGTATGTTTTTGCTAGTTTATCTCAACGCATGTTGCACCTACGCCGAAGCAAGTTCCTATGTTTGTGAATTTCACTGACAATGGCAATAAACCGTTTTCTGATTCTGATTCTGATCTTCTGACGTTCTCATTCTCAACATTTTATTAATTTATTTGTTTAACCTTTTTTCATCCAGGTGGTCAATTGAGAACTAAATCTTGTTTACAATAACGATCTGGTCAAGTGGCAGCACAAAAACATAATACCACATGTCACCTTGCTTTAGTCACTTCACTGATATATGATATGGAAAGTGAAGATTTAGGAGCAACCTTTTACACTTGAAAAGGTCAGCAGAAAGTGTAATCATAACCGGATGCAATAACAGACCCACTGCACACAAGTGCACAGACACACGCGCCTCACCTTTCCCATGGAGACAAAACACACACGGGAAAAATGTCACACTAATTAAATGCTGCGGGGCGCCTGTCCACGTGCGTGTTCTTGGCGGCTTCCTCATGTTTGATGTTTGACCTAATGACCTCACAGCTCCTCTGACTATAGCCAGCAAATGAGCCATCAGAGCCACACACACGTCGGCCAGTACCTTCAAATTCAATACATTTTCTTACACGCGTCTGACAAGGTGTTATGTACAGTAACACAATTAAACAAATGTTGTTAGGCTGACTGTTACAGCTGCAGGCACATGAGAACGCAGAGGAATAAACTAATTGCAATAGTAGTTTTTATTTATAATGAATAGTATTATTTAGCTGTGTCATTAAGGTTGTGATTTACAAGGGCTGCACAATATAATGCTATACTGGCTGACGTAATAATTGATATCACAACAAAATAAATTTATATAACACCATGGTCCTCAGTCACTTTACTGTTTTTAAACTGAAAACACTGAAACAGGCAGATTCATGATTTTCCTTATTTAGTCAAAATTAGCTTTGATTTAGACTTGTCTTTACTAAGTTTTTATCCTTTACAGAGTTTGCCTGATACACGAAGGAATGAACATATTTGTTTAAATATAACTGAAATTATTGTGTCAAATATATATACACAAAATACAATATATACATATATATGCAATTATATCAATATTGCACAATATTAACAGCCATATGTTGCATATCACAATCATTTCCAATATCAAGCAGCCTATTTTAGTATTTCCAATCATTTCCAAGTAGCACATTTTACATGCCTATAAAACAGTAATATATTGTATGTAACTATTTCAGTAACTTTAGAGAAGTCACCCATCAGTTCTAATGACGATGGTTCACCAAGCTCCTCCCCTGCTCTTAAGGTTAAGGTACACTTTTTCTGCCTAAATCCTGCCTGTCTGCAAATGGATAGCCCTCGGTTCAACTCTGTGCACATGTACACATCTTCTGCAGTGTGGCACTTCTTGCAAAGAAGGAAAGTCTAAGCACAAGGCGTGCCCCGCGGGACATTTTTCCATTTGCTTATTTTCACTGTTAACTGATGGCCTTATATCCGTTTGTCTGTTTCACTGTTTCATTTCGTATGAACCAATCTGAGCAATGCAAAAACAAAACAATTGTAAAAAATAAGATACAAATAGAAACTGCTCAATAGCCTTATCACATTACAGTTATTATCACTAATAATCTAAGATGACATTTGATTTCCAAATGCCAAGACATGCCAAGATGACAGTGCTCTGGACAGCAGTCAAAGCCTGACACGTTAGCCCCCGACCGGGCCACAGTCTAACTTGTAGCAGCTCCGAGCCAGCAGGCTATTCATGTCTTGGGTGGGGGAGGGGTGAGGACAAGGAGTATTTACAACAGAGACATCCAGCCGTCACTCATAACAACCTGTCAACCTGTCAGGCCTTGACCTCCAGGCATGACAGCTGGTCTGGAGTGCCCAGGTCTGAGTGAGTAACATGTCACACTGATGGGACAGAAAAGTGTGTATCGGCACAATACGTAATGCGATAATAAAGTTAAATTAACCAACAAAAACTAATGGTGCAAACAGTGAATCCATATTGAAACCAAGAATGACACTTACTATTCCTTACTATTCATTCTTGGTATAATAAAATTGGTTTATCCTCCAGACTGCACTATCCTGATTAATTAGTCTTGCACTTGTACAAAATCACCCACTGAGTTGATTTCCATGACAAAACTGGCATGACATAAATAATAATGATTTCTGTGGGACACTAAAGAGGCGGCCTGAGCAATCCATGTGCAGAAAAAAATAAGAAAGTGTCAAAAAAAAATCCCGGTCCATTGCGTGTGAGTGTATAATCCACACTGTTCTGGCTTAAACCTAGGAACCTTTAGTTGGTCAACTTGTAATTCATTAAGTTGAGCTTTTGTGGAAGTACGTCTGCTGCCAGGATGAAGTGTCTCTTTTTGTCCCCTTCTTGGAGCGAGTGCTGTCCATGTGTCCATCCTGATCAGAAAAGGCCCCAGTGCCTGTTTGTCAGCAGTGATGGACTGATGCAGAGATGGATAGAATGATGTGGACTGGGGGGGCTGACCTCTGACCTCTGCACTCCAGCGGCCCACCGTGCTCTATGTTAGTTCCTCCACGCCCACAGATGGCCGCCTGCCTGTGAGCTTGACACGTGTGACGTGCGGACACATCACTGCAGATTAGACTGGATGTAAACATTTAACTCAGGCCGATGAGCCATGTCACAAAGCCAACACAAATGTCACCAAACCAGAAGAAATGACAGCAGTGGCACTGTACAGAGACCTGCACAAAAGACAGCCCAACTGCTCAAGAGCTGCAGGAGCCGAGCCACTGAGGAGTGACAAGGAGAACAGAGGAGAAACTCTGAACTCTGATTTCTTTATTATTTTGAAGTTGGTTAATTTCGCTCATCACGCACCATTGTTGTTTATTAGTAGAACACAATGCAAGTGATTAGGCAATGCAAAACTAATGGAGCTCAGTGCTGACTGCCCAACACCTGGTTCCAGAAGTACATTTTACATTAATTTTTCACATAGACTTACCAAAAAATACAATAAAGATAAACATTTGAAAGCTTGCTCAGGGCTATTCAGCTAAGTGGTAACAATCTTCAAGACCTAAGTAAATTTAAAATCTTTTTGTTTTTCATTTCTGAAACTTTTTAAACGCTTAAACTTTTTGCCGAATTGTTAAGATTTAAATATGTTTTTGGAATGGAAAACAACTGCGTTATGGATATTAGTTACCATATATTGTAGCTGTTTAGCCTCTGTCATGTCTTTGAATTAAGTGAAATTTTTATTAATTAACATTTGCACATTTTTTGATGGACAGAGAATGGTGAGTCGGGATGTCAAGATTGTGATTGTACAGATCCCAATATAATCTTGCAGATTAAATAAATTATAATCATCAATTTCAGAAAGATAAATATGGGGTTTAAATTCAGTATATATTCCAAAAAGTAAAGCTACTTGGAAAGAGCTGGCTATTTATGTCACGTTAACTGAACTTCATAATTCTAAAAGTTTGATTTCATAAAGCTGGTTTCATATTAGAGGAATGGTGATCTATTAGAGAAAGTGAATGAAAGTGAAGTGAAGATTTTGCCGCTGTAGGGTCATAGTGTCAATATTCAATTTTCATAATGGACTAATGTAACACACGTTTGTCAAGCTCTTAAAGTGCCATTGTTATTACTGGATATGTGTGTTATCATTCCTGTTTTACTGGTGTGATAATATTGAGTGAATTTTTGGAGTGAAAGTGCCTTTGCTACATCCCAGTGAATCCGAACTTACCTTTTGGCTCCAGGCCACATTTGAACCCTGAAGTCCTTTTTCTTCATGAACTCAATGATTCTGAGCTCTCTCTTAGCACTAGGGGGAGGGCTCTCAGGGGCGGAGGGGTACAGCGCTTGTCTGAGTTCGGCGTCAGATATGGGCCAGTTTAAAAACTCAGACAGCCGCTGACTGTGGGATCATGCAGGGATGTGAAGGTGAGGGTACGTTTATAAAAAGGACCAGGAAAGAGGAGTTACAGAGGTCAAATAAAAAGAAGAAAAAGAAAGAGGTAAGCAAATCAAATTAAAATATGATACATGCTTGTGGGGAAACATAAAAAGGCATTTTCTGTCTGGGGAGTTAGACCGATTAGACGTCCGAACATGAAGGCATACCTGTTTCCGTGAACATGGGAGGCACAGAAAGCATAGCTGTAGTGGAGCAGAGTCGGGTCAATCATGGCTCCGTTTTCTGCGCGTTCCAGAAGGTCACTGAGGTAACACAGGTGTCGATGGCAGCCTCGGACTCCATACCGGGCACAGTACTCATCCAGAACAAACACCTGCCCAGGACTGAACCAGCCCTGCAAATACACATACACTTCATTTACATACAAAATAACAGGGTGAAAGATGGGTCAAATGAAGAGGACAAAATTCCCTACATGAGGACAGTAATTACATTAACTATCAAGTTTTATCTTCTTAATTTAATATTTATACCCTATTATAAGATATATGATGTTCTCAAACGTGGGATTTATTAAACATCTGATAAGTATTTAAACACGGGTTCATCTGAACATCTTGTACACTTTGTATGTGATAAATAATATTTCTCAATCGAGGTGGGTAATATATAATGTACAAGATAATCTTTTTTTTTTTTTTTTTTTTTTTTACACAACGTTTTTAGCTTTAGCTTGTATTTATTGTTGTTTTTCATGTATGCTATTTTTTAGTGTACTTCTTAGATTTAACTTTAATTTTTAGTTTTTACTTATTTGAATCCTTTTATTATATTTTCATCACCTCCTGTGTCTCCTCTGTGGAGCCATGTGCACTAGGAGGTTGGGTGTGCCTGATCTCTCCTCTGGGCCCTGTGTCTGTGTCCTGTGGCAGCAGGCAACTCTGCTCTTGATGAAGACAGCTCCTTTGATGGTGTTTTCTCTACTGGTTCATCTGCACTCAGCCTCATGCATTGTAGTGTGTGTGCGTGTATGTGTGTCTGTGTGTGTCTGTGGACGTGATGTTTTGTAGTGTGGGGTAGGTGGTTGTGGGGGTGGCTGGGTGGGACGTGGGCATGTCAGAATCAGAATTGTTGAATTGTTGGTGAATAGAATTCAAAAACTAGGAACTTGCTTTGGCGGTAAGGTGCAACATACAACAATGTACAATAATAATGCTAAAGTAAGATAAAATAAGGGCATGTAAAATAAAATATGTGTTGAAGAAAATTTAAATACAATATATATACAGGGCGTGAGATCAGAACAATAGTGTAAACTTGCAGTGTAAACAGTGGAATAGTATTATATACATTATTAAAGTGCCGTATGTTATTTAGGTGGCAGGTGTTCTAAAGTGTTCATGAGTCCAACGTGGGAATGTTTTCAATGGACTTTAAAGCACTTTGTGTTACATTTTTGTATATAAAGTTTGATTTAATATGCAAAAATTGGATGCCCAGTATATTGTGACCTTGCAATGCCTGGCCTTAAGCTAAACAGGCCTGTTGGGCTTGTTAGTTGGGACGACAGTGACTCAGTCATTGGAACACTCGTCTCCAACCTTGAAGTCTGAGGTTTGATTCCTGCTTGGACCAAATTCTGTCATTGTGCACAATGACACTTCACCGGCCTTGTCTGCATGAAGGTAGTGTGTGTGTGAATGATTGGTTGTCGGAGGGACTGAAGGCGCAGATTGGCAGTCCGTTAGTGTGCCGAAAGGCAGCTGGGTCTACAGAAGACTACACCTACCAGGTGTGGAGTGAATGAAAAATTATTACAGTACAGCGCTTTGAGAGGCTGGTGTATGAATGAGAGTGTGCTTGTGAAAGCAAATGCAGAACAATGGATGGAAATTAGCGGCTACAGTCCGGCGTGTTTACATATATCTCATGTATGTTCATTAACAAGCACGGTCCCAACCAAACAAACAACACATGAATAAACAATTGAAGTGTATTCTTTCAAAGAAAGGTATAAAGTTATATTTTACAGTCCAGTCACTTTTTGTGCTTTAACTTTAACTTTTACAGGCACATTTGAGCACATTCTGAAGGATTGCATCGTTACAGGAGAAATAAAAAAGAAGAATAAAAAAGAAAAAAAAATAGCCTGCAAAATCAAGGGTTTTAAAGTTCTCACCAGACATGAGTAGGAGTCGTTGAGTCTGTGGTCCAGAGTGAGGCGCTGCACCAGCTCGAACAGCGAGGCATGGTCGAAGTTACATGGATTGGCCGAAATGAACTCATCCATGCCGTGTTTCTGAGCCCGGTCAGCATCTGCTCCAACCAAACACACCACAGTGATGAAAGGAGCTGGTAAGAATTGTGTCACATTATATATTTTTTCTCTTTTACATGTACGCAAGATGGCCTCAAATTTAGGTGCACAAACATGGAAACAGGTGCGGATTACACTTGGCAGGGCTCGACACAAAAGCACAGAAGTGGGACAGGGGTAGAAGTTATCCATATTAAAAAAGCCCTATCCGAACTATCCAAATGTCTAGACTTGCCCAAAAAAATGTCTATGTAACAACTAATACAGGTCTGGAATTCACAAAGCTCTAAATGATGTCTTCAAGGTACAAATTTCAAACGACTTTGCAAATCTGTATTGGGTCTTTTATATAAACCCATTGCTGGCAATTCTGGCTAATGGCTAAAACCGATTCCTCCAGCAATTGTGGAATGGTTGAGTATAATTCTGGGAAAAATTCAAAATGGATAAAAAGATGAAGATGAACTGAAAAGGAAAAATTCTGCTGCTTTTGTATGTATATTCATCTCTTAATTCCACTTATTACTGGTTATTACTGGAGTCTGTATGCTCCCAGTTAAGCCAGCTTGTTTATTCAGTTTGTTTATTCATTTTGTGTCTGGATAAAAGAAAAGGTAAAGGACAAAGATTTGACTGATGAATGTCACTGATTGTAATGATGTCAACCTTTTTATGCAAGTGTCGTGTGGAGGTTTTTATGAATAAATCTACGGAATTCCAATTGAACTGTGAAAACGGCAGCCCATGCTACACTACTACATGTGCAGGTGAGGCTGAGGCCCATCCTCTGTGATCCTTTCCCGCGACAAAGGTGACACAGAGCCACATCACTGTATAGAACATTGTCAGCCAGTGTCCTCTTGACTGCCGCGCACAGACACCCCAGCTGTCAATCACCGACGCAAACAAAGAACAGGAACGCTGCTGCGAGCTGCTTGTGTCCCCTCAACAAGTCCCGCCCACCCTCCCCTCTACAAAATCTAAAAAGGTGACATTGCGGTGCCCCTTTGGTCAGTGGCTGGTGGCCTGTCAGGTCTGCTTGATGTGAGTGAGCGGAGGCGCGAGCTGGACGGTAACTCGCACTGACACCAAGCTCCCGTGTCCTGCGTCTGGGCGGCCGAGGTACTGCCCAAACATGATTGATGCCCACCATTCATTTATAGATCCAGCAGAGGCAGACCGCTGGGCTCCATCTCAACCCAACTGACCACACAAGTGCCCTGTATACATCATAGCAAGTGTCAAACTATAGAGGCCCAGGGAACACTGTCGGGACAAATGAGAAGGCAACTATTAATAAACGTGATCTGGTATTTAAATAGTACATGGATGTTTGAGAATAAATACTGAATACTGAACTGAATACTTGTATTGTAGAAAATGGTCAGAAATTGGTCGGTTTGGACGTCTAGATAAGCTATTGGCTTGAAATGCTTTGAGATAAAAATAAATAAACATTTACACCTGATTTGGGGCTGCACCAGAATTTTGCATATTGTAAACAACTTTAGTAGTATTAACATTTGAGCGAGGACTGAAATTTGAGCTGATGTTTGTAGGGTAAATTACAGGTACAGCAAGATTTTTTAGTAAAAAGACCAGAGGACATTCTAGTATCTAAATAATTGCAACATTTGCGATTTGATAATTGCGTCAACTCAAATGACCATTTCGACAGCGATATTTTGTCCACTCTAAAATATAAAAAGCCACAGTTCAAGGTCATGTCTGGATCGTATAGCAATAATATAATTGGAGATTATGAAATTTTATTAATAAATGATAATTATAATATAATTTGAATCCAAGAAAGTCAGTTTTTATATATCTATAATTTCAAAGTTGCCTATTCAAAAAGCATTTTCGAAAAGTGTGCAAATGTGTTTTGAATACAAAGTCACACTAGTACAAAATATGCTTTTTCAACAATGATTCCAGTAATCAAGAGGACATTTAAAACCCTGATAGTCAAGTAGTTAAATGCCTCAAACTAATTTTAATGTTCTTGTTGAAGGAAGTGAGCAGCTCTGCAGAGTGCACTTTGTTTCCCTTTGTTGTGACAGCCTTGATTTTGCTTAAAGTTGTAGTGCGTGGCGTGTGTACAGGGGGGAGATATGATGATCATATTCATTGCACTCATCCAGGTGTGAACTAGCAAGTAGTTATTTGGTAACAGTGACTGATTGGTGTCTGATTTAATTGTGCCGCATCCACACTGTATTATTCATGTCCTGGCACTCTTAACTTGGTAATTACCAGTTGCTGAGGCTCAGTGGGGCTCCAGGGGTTGTGTCAAAAACAGCTCCCCTGACAAATTCACTTACACAGATGCATGGTAAGTGCCCTGACAGATTTATTTTCTCAACTTGATGTTTTACTTTTGGTTTCTTTTGGGTAATTTTTACAGCTATTTGTTTTATACTCAAAGGGTAGACATGGCTTGGTTTACATTCTTGCATTGATAACTGTCACTTTAAGAATCTAAGTGTATAATTGTGTGTTAACGCCGACGTGTTCAGGGCAGGCCATCTGTTGTGTGCGCTCTTAATCTCGTGCTGTAACTAAAACATCCCTCTTATTAAGAAAGTGTAAAACCATTAGCGCCAAAGTGATACACAGACGAGGACAATAAACAAACATGTACAAGAAGAAGTATCTAAAGTGTTTCTAAAGACAAAGTAGTGACAGGAGTTGAGCACTTACCATCTAGTCCGGCTACAAGAGTGCAGAGTTGAGAGACAGTCGACAGAAGAAGGGACAAAGCGTAAAGACACACAGCAAAGCCACAAACATTTAACAGCAGCGCAGTATTGAACAAGCAGAGCCGAAGCACAAAGCAGAGCAAGACAAGAGCAGGAGCAGGCCTAAGGACACTGAGAGAAGAGCCAATTTACGATACGTTAAGCAAAATCAACATTGAGGAGTCACAACTGTGTCGTTATCTTACTCAATGTTGTATTTTGATTGATGCATGTTAGAATAATTCTGTACTGCCATGCAACGGCTGGAGTGCTCAGAAAATTCCTGTTTTCACCTACCCCCTATCCCTGCCAACATTCCTGTACTTAGTTGTGATCATTTGAATAATTAAGAATCCAAGTGGCACACGTAGGGTTGTAAATGTCACATGGCCACTTTCCTAAAATAAAAACATAAAAATGACAATCTGTTGCTTTTAACGTTGAAATGTGACAATGAAGAGGTGAAGATTATCAGTTCTTTAGTTTTGAACAGGTCAAGTCAATGGATCTGTTTCTATTACTAAGCTGTTTTAGATTTTTAGAAAAAATTAAATGATGATCTACTTATGTTATAGTTCAGTAATAAGTACCTGAAAAAACATAACCTTTTATGGCTCCTTTAATAATATTATCAAATATGTATTTTTAAAATCGATTATTGGTCTTCAGCTGTCAACAAATAAAATAAAAATATTTTGGCACAAGGTCTTGTCTCTTGCATATTGGAAAATGGAAATGTATATGCAGAAGTAAATGTAATTGAAATACATGCTATTCAACATAATATTTGTTTGTCACATTTATGACATACATTGATGAGGGAGTGCTCCATCTTTCTGTCATCTGAAAAAGGCATATATGGCGGAGGAAAAGGGCTTCTGACACATTTCAGAAAACAGAAATCCAGGAATAGAGGTAGAAAGCTGTGCACTACGTGGCAGGCCCCGATCTAGATGGTGACATATTTACTTTACACTGCACGGTGGAAGGCTGAGCAGACACAGCCAGCTCAAGTCAATAACCACCAAGTGCAGCACAACAAACGACACTTTCATGAAAGAAGTGAAGTTGCTCAGCAGCGTTTTATTGCACTTTTGTGAATTGTAAACTTCTTTCCAGTAATGGGATTTATCATTTATGATACCAGTCACATCAACGGCATGAGTTCTTGCCTTTGTTATGGTGCAGCAACTTGTGATGTGCACTGCAAACTTTACTTAAACGTAAAAAAACAAAGAACAAACAGAACAACAACAAAAAAAAACTCAAGAGAGAAATAACAATGACTCACAGAACTGAGATATTGGTGCATCCAGTTGAGGAGCGGTGCCCCCTTTTGAGTTGAGCTTCTGGACTTGTGTGGGAGGGACTGGTTTATGTGACTGGCCCGTCGCCCGGTACATCGCCTGCACCCATAGGATCCGGTCCTGTTCATCATCACTGGCAAAGATCACAGTGTCGCCCTCTTTCACGGCATTGAAGAAGGTTCGGCCTCCATCCAGACCTACATAAAACCGACAAAAGAAACGATTTAGCCTACTTTTTCAGCTACAAGTATTTCACTATATTCTTCTACAAGAATGAGTTAATAACCATAACCTATAACAGATTTTCCTTTCCGTTCTTCTTACCTGGTTGTGGGTCAGTATAGTCCACCGTGTAGCCGTCCAACTGGAGCAACTCAACAGGTTCTGCCTTCTTTTCTCTGTAGCTACTCATGGCAAATGTGTACTGACTCACCTGCACAGAAGGACAAGAAAAGTGCTTTAGTGTTGGTGACTGCATAAGTGAATAGTTGTCCAAGATTTTAGAACAATTATAATTCCTCATTATCCAAAATAAAACGTAAAACACTTTTAATTAGATATAACAAAATGTAAGTATTCTTTTATGCAGCTTATTCTTTTCACAGTGACAAGTGCAGACATTAGTTTAGTTCTTTGTTTCCTTGGACCTTTCAGCTGTTCCTTTTCATGTTCCCCTGTCCTCTGTTATTTTCTTTCCTCAAACTTCATATCCTTCTTTAGTCTCCTCTTTGGTCCTCTTCTAGATGTTCTGTCTGCCAATTCCAAGTTTAGCAACTGTGCTCTATTCAGGTATCCAAACAAAATCAATCTGGCATCTTTGACTTCCATAGTTTTTGCTACCTCCAGCTCTTCATGTTTGTTACTCAGAATACAATGACACCAAGAACTTGCACGTAAATAAATGACAAATGGTCATATTTATAAGCACCATTCAACCATTCACAGCCACATTCACACACCATCAGATGCAGACACTGGGGCAAGGCAGGTCAAGTGTCTTGCCCAAAGACACTACCACAGTATAGGGTTAGGGTTAGGGTTAGGGTTAGGGTTAGGGAGTGTCGACCGAACTGCCAACCTGTCGGCCAGTGGATCTGACCAATCTGCTGTCAATGTCAGAAGTGGGATTCGAACCATCAGCGATCAGATAAGAGGATGAGCACCCATTCATCCAACAAAGCTACTATAAGCCATCACAATAATTCATAATATTGACTTACTGTTCAATAAATGTGAGAAGGAACAATACTTTCAGGGATCAATGTTGTTCGTGGGTACCTTTTCTTTGCTTTAGTAGTTGTTGTTTTTTTCTTTCGTATGTTTTATTCAGGGTTATTGTGTCAAAGGCATAAAGTAGTTTCAATATTATGGTTTGTTGTGATATTTTCTGTAGCAAATATATCGCACTGAAAGTGTTTTTATCATGACAAGCCTGCATGCATGTCTTTGCCAGATCAACAAAGTCAAGGTAAGGTATATGGAAGATAATTTGTTTCAACAGATTTTGAATTTTAAACGCTGGCGAATTTCTCACTTTGAATTTTCTGAACCTTTAAAAACATGCTTGATTTTGAATTTCAGTTTTTAAAACCATTGGTTTCATTGGGTTTTTCGCAGTTTAAAAATTCAATATGTACAAATGACCTTGTAAAAATTCCTTTTATAGATTTTCAAGTCTTCAAATTCAACAGCCACAGCAAAGATTCAAGATGCAAAGATACACTCACATTTTTTGCTAATTTCACAGCTATTTTGACACTGTTGAATTTGAAGGCTTGAATATCTAAGAATTTCAAGATAGAAAAAAATTCAAGCATGTTTCTCAGGGTTAAAAAATTAAAAGTGAGAAATCAATATTTAAAATTCAAATTCTAATGGAACTAATTATCTTCCACAAAGGTATGTGTTAACAGTTGATTAAGTTGAATTTTGAACAATTTTCAGTGCTCTCTCAGCTAAGCATTATATTAAATCCATTTCATTTGTTTTCTCGATTTCTTAGTGTCCAGTGACTGCTCCAAAACACAGATCTATGGGTCATAGTGGTTCCTGTGCTTATCGTATGAGCATTGTGACACTCTGGGGCCCGCGTCCCGTGTAGCTGCCAGTCATTTCAGCCTGTCTTCCCCAATCACCAGTCCTGGCCAACGCAGCACTGTCGCCACCTCTGCCTCGGCGAGTGGCAGCTCTCAGTCCAGCTGCAGCCGTCTGTGTCTGCGTGTGTGTGCGTGCGTGTGTGTGTGTGCGTCTGTGTGTGTGCCAAACGAAATTCCTTACTGCTGCTCTGATGAGACCTGGGGCCAAGTAAAGGATGGAGGACTACTAGAGCGACTCCCTCCAGGACAGGACAGCACTGTGTTGAGTCTAGAGCCCGCCCCTCACCGCAGCCAGCCGAAAACACGCTGCTGTGCCGGGGATGGGAGCTGTCAGTCACACCACACTGAGGAGGAAGGCCCCAGTCGCCTGCCCACATCATTACAGGAAACACATGCACACAAACACTGCACATGATGGAGCTGATGTGGCATGTGTCTCCCCAAACTAACTTTAGGATCCAAACTTGATGAAAAGTTGCATGTGGACTGAACGACTAGAGCTTCACAAATGCTCCAAATGTATTTTTAAATTGGACACATCAAAGATACCAAATATGATACGATGTCTACTAAAGTGTGCTTATTCAAAATGTTCGCCTGGGGGTCAGATACAGCGGTGAATGAGAGTGGATTCGGTCCTCAGCTTTGATCGTGAATGGTTTACAAAATGTCAACTAATACTGGCCAATGTTCAGTTTCAATGTTGCTTATTTCTGTTAGTTTTGAGAAGAATTGTGTTACTGTGCAATTAAAAAAGTAAGAAACCACTTAATTTTTGACCGATATGTTTATTTACATGTTCATTCGTATTTTTTTATGACAGATGTTTATATATATTAGAACCCAGAGCAGTCGATGGCCGAAAAGCTCTTCCTTTAATGTAGAGGCAATCTCAATCATTTATCCCCAAAATATTTGATTTTAAATTACTAACTTAATTGCTCTATGTACTTTTAACTGCTCTGCATAACAAAAGGATAATAAAGAAAAAGACAATACTACTACTAAAAGTAATTGGTCAACTCAAACCAAATATCGATTGGTTAATAAGAGCGATAACACATACGTTAAAAATATATTTTCTAAAATGTAATTTTTAAGACATGGACGACCCCATTCATAAATGTAAATGTAACTCACACCTTCGTTTAAGGCTTGCATTTGACCAAAAGTTGTACTGGTCGACTAATTATTTTATTTAGATTATGAGGACATCGATGGGACAACAGCAAAAAGGAGGAAACATGGAGTGAGTAGCTGGAGATTTGAGAGTTAGATGTTAAATGTTGAAAGTTAACTGTTTTTACACATAAATGCATTGTTTCCAAGCACTGTTCTGCATAAATTATAAACCCTCAATCAGCAGAACATGTCTTTAGTTGACCAAAAATGTCTTTAGTCGACCACATCTCTACCTTCCTTACCATCTTCTGATTCGAACATTCATCGTAATGTATAGATTTTATCTTTCTCCATCTGTGAAAGTTCACTTTACTGTTCCAGTTAACTTTTAAAGAGTTTGTTTTGATCCGTGAGTGTAGGTGTTTCATTTGCACTTTCTGATCTCAGACATGGAAACTTGGCTCAATAATAGCAGGATTTGATCAAAGTGAATAAAAAATATTAATCAACATCTAGGAGCAGTCTCAATGTGTAACACTGACAACTCCTGGGGTTCAGTTATGATTGGCAAGCACTTGACAATTAAGACCTATTCCAATCTGAACAAATGATCAGTGATCAACACTTGGTCTGAACAGAAACTTATCCTGACATACAAAGCACTTTGCAATATATCGTATAACGGTTTTGTAATGTATTGTATGTTTATTGTAATGACATCTAATATTTGAATAAAGTGCATAATCAAATATTTGTAAAATTAGCTTTGTGTTTGTGACTAAATTACAGACAAAGCTGGTGTTGGCATCAGTATTGTTATTACCAGTTTTGGAGCTGATAGATTAAAAAAGGGAAGAAAGTTTGTAAACTTCAGCCATTAATGTGTATTTGCTGTTTTCAAATGCCAGACTGATTTATACTTTTATTAGATTCTAAGCTTTGGAAATTTATTTTGAGAATCTATTTGAATTAATTCAGAGCAAAGCATTGGAGTTCCTTATACAATCATGCCATGAAACATACGGGATGTTTCATACGGGATATTCTATTTTTTATTTGTTCATTATGGGCAGTATCAGTATCACTATACTTAATATTGAATCGTAGTTAACTGTATGATGATCGTATTGTATTATAACAAAAGTGCATTGTCCCAGCCCTAGTAAAATGCTTCAAAAGATCAAGGGTTTTTGTGTCCAAGGGTTTGAAATAATTTGTGCAATTCAAATCAGGGTTGAACAATTGTGACAAAACAAACAAACAAACGTAATTGTCAGTTTTCTGACACATATTGTGAATTGCAATTTATACTTTAAAATCAAAATTAAGGTGCTGCTCGGTGGCTGAGTGGATAACATATGCCAGGCTCTGTGAAGCCGGGTACAGTGTTGTGAGTTTGATTCTAGCTTTGACAATTTCCTGATTTTTCTTTACTCTCTTATCCCCATTTCACACTAGACTGTCCTGACCAATAAATGTGACAATATGAAGTTTCAATATAATTGTATATGCACTGCAACAGATTTTCTCAAGGGGAGGAAGACAGAGATTGAGGCTAATTTCTAACGCAGAGAGCAGCTCTGCAGAGTGTAAAAACACTAACAATGACAAAGAACGGAAGCAAAAACTTTAAACTAACTTTCTAACTTTAATCTAAATCTAACTTTAATAGCCTGAAACAAGTCAATAATATAAAGGCTGCTTTTGCGTATATTGTCTAGCATCAGTTACACTGTAAATATAATTGTTCAAAATTAATTATATCTTTTATACGGTGATTAAATATTTTGGACAAATCACCCTGTCTTAAATACCATGCATTTCTGAAAATATTTGTAGAGATCTAAACTACAGAGTGAGCAGTTTTTTTTTAACATTACAGGTTATTTTGATGTTTGCAGATTAAACTGACTGAGATTAATACTGCATTACTCGTAAAGCTAAAAAGAATATCATTGTGTCATTTGATAACCTTTGGCCATTAGACCTGATTACCAATGCCACACTTGCGCACAACACATTATACAAACAGGTCAGACAGAAAACGCAAACGGCAAACCACGAGCAAGATGACCCTAAAGTGCAGTTCCACAGATGGCATCAAAAAGTACATGCCCACCATACACACACACACACACGCACACACACACACACACACACACACAGTAGACAGCCACACATGCACAAACAGACTCTGGACCGGTGTTTGTCACTTGCTATATATTGCGCTGCGAGCCAGGAAGAGGCTTCAAGTTGGCGGCGCTCCGGCTTTTCTAGCTGCAAGTGTTAGGCCAAGCTAGTGTTCACTCCACTTTGTCAATCCCCTGTCAACTTGTAGCTCTGAGACATATCCTTCCAAACACAGCAGGGACAGCCCCCTCAACTCAACCGACCCCTCCCTCACGCACCAGTCGCCCACCTTCTACCACGGACACACATGCAGGCGCACCACAGCTCCTGACAAAAGCCTGCCTGCTCTCTCCATCATCCCACTGACAGCAACAGCCTCCACTTACACACACACACACACAAACACAAACACACACACACACACACACACACATTCAACTATATATGACTGAGGGACACACCAGCGGCCAAAATGAGCTCGCTGACTCAAACGGTTAGGCCTAAAGGGAAAGTAAAGAGTAAGACTGGCGTGAACATTCTCTTTACCAGAGCAGTAAAAGAGGTGTTATGATGCAAATGTGTAATAAAAAAAAAATATATATAATCTGTTGTGTATGTGTGGTAAACATTGTTCACCTAATTGCATGAAAGATTTTGATATTTATTTCATACACAAACTGTAAATGTAAAGGCTGATGTTTGGTGCAAAGAAAATCTGTGCGAGACCCACCTGGACCAGCACGAAAAAGCGCCTCTTCCATCTCTTCCACACATTTTTACCAATGGCCCACAAGTATCTGTAAATTAAAAGACAAGCAGATTTTTAAAGATAAATTACATAAAATGTCAGGAAAAGAAATAATTATGAAAGTACATCTCAGGGTGGATGCTCTAAGAGGCTTTGTAATTCAAATACATTTTCAGTAAGATGATTTGTTGGCCAAAAAAAATATTTTGTTACTCAGATTTATTTATTTATTCATATTATTATTTTTTATTTATGTTTTCTGTTGTTTCTGTTATTATTTGATTTTTTTTCTTAAGCAGATAATAACAAATACATTTAGAAACCTAAAACGTATGGTTTTAGTGAAAGACAACTAAAACGATGCTTATAAAATAGAAACAATAAAAAAGCTAAAACATTATTAATAAATTAAACTGAAATTAACGAAATTATTTAATTCTATAAATTGTTTATGTTACCTGGAAAGAAGATTTCCTTCATAAAAAGCAGACATGGAAAGTCCATGTATGTGCAAACACTGACCTCTGCTGGAGGAACAGGATGAGATTTAACTCACTCTGCAAGGGGATCATTTTGTATACTGCACGAGGAGCTTTTATTCTGATTTAGTAGTAGAGGTAGAGAATAAGCACTGATATTGAGTTCTAATAATAAGTAAGTAAGTAAATTGCATAGAAAAACATACAGCATTGACCATATATCAATACATTTATTAAAGCTGATCCTTTTTCTAAATCTCTCACTGTGCAGTAACGATTATCAGTTCAGTTGAAATTCACTTCCTATCTTGGTTTAAATTTGTGAATAAATATTATACAGAATTAATTTCTCAATTCTTCTCAACCCTAAAACAGCAACTGCCCTTGAACGCACGACTGTTTGAGCCACATATGAGCAGCAGCAAGAGGACCGGGCAATGTCTGTGTGGTACAAAACGTTGGAGGGGGAGAACCTAGTTTTGATGGGCCCCTGGTGCTGTGAGTACACCTTTGGGGGCCTCTCTCAGCCGTGTGCCTGTTTGTTGTCCTACATAAAACAACAGCCGTGGGTCATACTACTCTTCATGGGCACCAAATCAGATTCTGTCTATCACATTCTGCTGTGAGGCTTGACACTAGTGGAATGAGCATTCAGAAAGAAAGAAGCATTAAAGACAGCATCTGGCAGTGCTGCCAAGCCAACATTGTAGCTCTGTGCCCAATCGGTGACACAGGCCTGTAGGGACAGACAGCGTGGTAGCAGGGACATGAAAGCACAAAGAATTGTTTGTAATGTCGGCTTGAGAGACCATACAAACACGCTGTTCTTTATATTAAATGTATGAACATGTGCAAATAATAGAGACACTTTCATTTCAGTGGGGAGTTTGTTTTGAGAAAGAAACTTGTTCTTAAAAGTATGTATATTACAATGACTAGACAAAGAAAATCAGGCTTCAGACGGCACAGGGGGGAAAAAGAAAACTGCTCTTGTGGAAAGTGAATTTGTGATTCCCTTGATAAATAAAAGCAAAACAAATGGTGCAACAAACAAGCAGGTTTTAGTGATATGTTAGGTTTTTGTACAGATATGATGCAATTCAGTTCAACGTGAAAGTATTTTAAGAATTAATACAGTACTCTGAATGGACCATGTAATACAATTCATTTAAATGTAAGTATTCAGTATCCTGTAACCAAATACATTTTCAAAGTATTCTTCACAACACTGCCTGTAGGATATGATAAATTAGATTTTTATCTTTTATCATCCCCTCTGCCATAAGGGCTCTGGATTGAACAAACCTTTCTGCATTTACTGGCAGAGGCTGGGACCTCTTGATTAGAGAGACTTAAACACTAAATCTCGAACTCCAATAAAATTTGATCAATTGCACAGCCCTACTTCATCAGCTGTTTAGCTGTTTAAGAACCCTTTCTTGGGACAATATGATAAATATATGATGCATTAAGTATACCGAACACTTACCCACAGTGCTTCATGTTCTGAGGCTTGTCCATGCGCACGGCCAGTCGGATCCGCAGGTCACTGTCGGGGCACCCTTTGGACACGGTCATCTTATGGAGCTCAGACTGTTTGGGGCTGTTAGGGGTGGGGTGCAGCACCACCTGAGACACACACATGTCAAATTGTGATGCACTGACACATGTTAACATGGACAGAATCACACAAGAGTTCTGAGTGCAGCTCGTACCCTGCCCAGCTCCTTGTCCTCCAGAGCCAAGACTCCGGTGCTCTCTGTGAACAACTTCACTTTGACAGCAGGCAATGGCTGTGTGGTGGTGAAGTCCCCTTGGGTGCCCCACCTAAAAACATACACCAAAATATCTATGAAAAGCACCTATTAATAGCAAAAGGTCTACGATTTCTACTTACAACAGAAACAAACGAAGAGTGACCATTTACACAACATCTTTAAACAAACCATACAATTTACATATAAGTCAGACATTAGTTTTTAAAATAGCTTGACTCAATAAATAATGAGTAATGGGGTATTAGGGTGACCATCTCAAATTGTAGAAAAAGAGGGACACGTTGTGGTGGGACATGGAGTGACAGAAATTTAAGCTCAAGATAATAACTGTAATAACACTGACTTTTTTTTTTAATCAGTCATGTCAGACAAAGAGATTGGAATAGATGTTTTCTATGTAAAGTGGCATCAATGCCTTCTCTGGGATGAAAGACAGGGTGCTAAATGCGGTGTTGGAAAAGAACAAAGTAAATGTATAGTACTATACTTAAAAAAAGGTATTTGTACTTTGACTCTACTCTTTTTCATCTACATACTTTTTACTTTTACTTCACTGCATCTGAAAGGAGGTATCTGTACTTTCTTCTTCACTAACTGGACCTGGACTGAAAAGTAAAGCACTTTGGGTTTGACACCACCTGAAATAACCAAGAGGATAAATCAGCACAATTCTTTATCAAGATCACTACATAGAATCTTTAATAGTTCCATAAATCATTGTGATGTTCTTTAACTTGTTTACTATAAAAAGTACATTTTAGTGTACTTTTATACTTTTATTTTTTTATGTGACACTTTTTTGCACCTGTATCTGACATTTAGTTAGTAACAAATTTGACTCACTCTTCCACCACCTTAATTGCTGTGCAGGACAACCAAAAGCAATGGTTGATGTAGTTCTAAATTTTGTTGAATAAGTAATACTTAGGTACAGTAAATGCATCAGAAAAAAATAATCTACTAATAAATAAACTAGTATATATATGTATATACATAGTATATGTAGAACTATATATATAGCTCTCTCTCATATACTTCTCTCAAATGTAGTGAAGTAAAGTCATAGAACTATAATGAGTAAAGTACAGATATCTACTAATGTCTTAAAATGTCCTTGGTTGTAGGCTATACCTCTATCCAGCAGAGGGCAGTGTGTGTCAAGAGATATGAAGCCCTAAGCCTGCCAAGTGCAAGCAAGTTATCTTTATTTGTTCGATTTATATTGAGGCTTTGAACGTCGTAAATACTTATTAATTCAATGATATACCCTACTCATGATGCGTTCCTGTGCTGATAAAGAAACCGCAGTACGCACATGGGTTTGGACGCCTCCGCCTGGTCCGTTTGCAGCTTGTGTCCTCCTTCCACCTCCATCGTGCAGTAAACTATCCGATTTGGAGCCAAGGACTTCAGCCCTAACACTTCCATGATGACTACCTGTGGAAAACACGAACAAATGCATCAAAAACAGACAAAATTAACTTCAAAATTGTCAGGTTTGGCGGCTTCTTCTCAACTAAACATTGATGAATAGCACCCCCTTTAGGTGATTTTTTGTATTGCATGACCCAGTGTCGTGCCATTATCACTAAAAGCTTTACTTAGCCAAGCGTAGATTATTTTGAGCCGTGCCCACGTTCTCAGAGAGGTAGGTGCTGGCATGAAGAACACATTCGCTATACAAATTATTTCTTCACCTCACCCACATTGTATTTTCTGTACACAGATGGAATAATGCCTCTGTGTGCATGAGCCAACAGTGAGCTGCCGGCCTGTAATTCTTGCAACAATTCAGCTTTTTCACTCCCAATATCAACACGAATGCTTGGGTCACTTGTGCTTTGCATCAAGACAGAGTTTATGAACGTCCTACTCAAATGCAATTGACAGTGTCTCTTTTAATATCCATTTTGTATCTCAGGTGACTGCCAGTTGGTGCTCCAGAGTGAAAATCAGTTGGGCATCATAGTTTGGTAGCCACCATCTTAAAGTGCGTATGACAGGTTTTTATAATTTTCTCGTTTTGACTTTATTCTGGGTTTCAATGCCTCTTGTAAATATAAATTATAGTTTAAGACACACGAGGTAGCTGTTACCGGAGAAAAGCTGAAAAATCAGTTGAAAATTACGAACAGGAAGTAAACAAATTGATGACGTCACACCAGGGAGCCAACGGTTATGCATAAATTACACAAAATCAACAACTTTTTTGACCCTTTAAACACTGATTTAACAAAATAAAGGTGTTCACATTAAAAAAAAAAAAATCTGTGACATTAGAGGAGTTTTTGGAGTACTGTACAGGATGGTTTCTTTGTAATTCCCTAGTGTGATGTCATAATTTACTACCAAAAACCTAATAAAGTGGCTAAACTGGTGTAAAATGTGTAAAGATTTTAGCAGAATTTGAAATGTATTTATCTTAACTGCATTTTAGTTCAATGAGTAGTCCAACCTGTCAGAGGTACTTTAAGTCTAATTTCAATCTGGACACGTTTCAGTTTCAGGCTAGATTATAATTTATTTGCACATTTTTGTTATTTTAATAAACCTCGGACGATTTTTATGCACGCCATTGTTTTATGGCGTATAACTTTTTTGGTGTGGACAAGCCCAGCTCCAATTTCTATCTTTGTTTTCTAATCAGATTTGTTCTTTGTCACGCTTATTTGTAACTTGCTTGTTATCACTAGTTTTCAAATCTTTAACCGCCTCTAAGAAATGTGTCTTAAAGATGACACCAATTCAACAGCAACAACAACAAAAAACTGATGATTCCACTGTTTTTTTGTTTCATTTAATTGACGTCTGCCACTCTCATGACTTCAATCTTTTTAAACTAAATGCAGCTGAAAGAAAGACCTTCCAATGGAAATAAACTTAGAAGAAGACTTTCCTGGTTTCTCCTGGACGCTGAGACAGGATTTTCAAGGTACGTTTTTCTAGTGTTTCTTGTATTTTACCTACTCGGTGTGCTTTAATTACCCATGTGGGCTAAATAAAGTTGATTGATGATTGACTCAACAAACCAAATAGTGCAAATCAAATCATTTTAGTTTTGTTATTGTACTTTGGCTGTATAATGCAGCTATTAATCTTCTTTTTCCCAAGGCTGCCACAAACGCCAGCAAATATAGTTCCTGTAGACTATAGCAGTCATTCATATTCACCCTCAATCACTCACCAGGAAGTCTTTTCACTCTTTCAGCTAGCATGTGTGCAATATAATTATGTAGAATTACCCACTGAGAAGTCATTATTAGGGATGTAATAATAACAGAAATGCAGTGATATTGTACTGACAAATGTCAATAACATGCCGTGCTGTCACAATATATCAAATCATGAGCTTCTTTGCTTAATTGCACTGTTTTGCATATCTAACCATTATGCAAGAAGAATAGACCTAGAAATAAATAGTCTATGAGCAGACTTCACCAACAGAATATGTGACACTGGGAATTGATCTCATGGCCGCTTTGTTGAGAGGCACGAGCACTAACCAGTGACCCAAACTGACCCTTTAATAGCGGTGTGTATTATTTTTTTCATAATCCTTTTGAAACACATATCATGACTTCATAAATCTCACTGGAGGAATCTACAACTGCCAACACAATATCTCCTGGGACAGAGCATCCATGGAGCTACTACGGGTATATTCTCTGATGGAATTAATGAACAAAAATATTATAGAAAACATTTGTGGTTGTCTGTAGAAATAAGGCTGTAGACAGATGACACTGTAAGTTCATACATTTCTGTTTCTGTCATCCAGTAGGTGTTTTCACACGTAACAGTACCAAGAACTAAATCCCTAAAATCCTCTATTTAATCAGAGGAACAACCCAGTCCCGCAGTGGCAGAGAGTGGGTCTAAGTGGCAATAAAATTCTAACATTTCAATATTTTTCCATCATCCTACAGGCACTGTAAATCTAATCAAATAAAACTATGATGCACCAAAGCTATAACAAACAATAAAATACAGTTATTGACAGCTTTTCAGAAGTTATTTCTCTGATGGATCAAAAATGTTTTCCCAATTCAGACAATGAATTAAACATATTTTCCAATCAAGTTAATGGTGCAGTATTTGTGTTAACAAAAAGCTGCCCCTGACCAAAAGTCCCCAAAGTGTGTAAGTAAAGTAACAGTAACTGGTTCATACACATCTCAAGCTATTAATAGCTTTAATCTAATCATATAAAAAGTAAAAACATAATTCCATGGTTTAAATTTCATGTGAATTAGCTTTTTTGATTATTATAAAGTATGTAACATAATTTGCAAAACATGAAATATGTACATTTTCCATTGCACTCATGCAGCATAATACGTTTTCACAGACTTGTACGTATTTTGACATCAAAAACATACAATAGCTACATAAATGGAATTCCAAAACATAAATTATGTACATATTTTTCCGGAGACTGGGCTGGTTTTGACATGACAAGTGTTAATGTCTTGCTTTGACGTTGATATTGACATTAAAAATCTTGAAATGTTGCATTAAAAAGTATTACATTTGATTTGCTGAAACCTGCATAAACCCTGAATTTGTCCTGCTCCAGCAGCAGAACCATCAGCCACCTCAACCTCTCCCTTTCTTAGCATCGCTGTCAGTGCTTGGACACTGACAAGTAGAGATTACTTGTCAGCATCCAAGAACCGAACTTTGCTCAATACACGATTTAATTACAAACCTCTAATGTGAAGGACAGCACCACATCAGACTTGGACAGGGTGTTCTCGTCCTCCTGGCCCATGTCCATAATGGAGGCGTTGTGTCCCCTCTTGAGCTTCTGCAGTTTGAAGTCCCCTCCCTTGGACACGGGCATGCTCTCCAGGTTGGCCATGAGAAGGTTCACCGAAGACCGCAGCTCTTCAATGAACATGGCCTCCATCTCCCTGGAGCAGAACCTGGGGAACCTGCCGCCGTGCTAGCCCAGAGACACAAAGATATATTACTGAACTGTATTGTGACATTTGAAAGACGGTCAGCGCTCGCGTGTGCCCTTTACCCGTGCAATCTGATCTGCCATTTGCAATCTTCCATCCAGCTCCCTCCTGATCTGAGCCGCCTGTTCATCCGGGTTGTCCAGCTGGAAAACAAAACAATACAATGATTTACTGTAAGATATGGATTTCCACTCTCCTCCCATGAATAATGCAGCACAGGCTTTTTGAACATTGAAGATTCTCTTGGTCCTAGATCAAATATTAAAGGCTCTTTAAACTGCTATGGACAACTTAACCTTCCTGTAACTTGAAATATGGACAATGCTTCCGAGTCTTAGCTGCCATGGAATACGCGGCTACTAAACCAGCTGGGACTGCATCTGCTGGTGACGCTGTAAGAGATAATAATGCACAATTGCTGAAATGTGCTTTATTGCAACAAAACACAACTCCACGTTTTTGATGGGGATGCAAAGTTGTTTAAGCACTGTTGTGGAAATTTCTTAAAGCACAATAAGATGAGAAGTGCAAATAAACATGTCCTTTTTGAACACCACAGTAGTGAGATATGATCTAGTAGTCAACGAAACTAAGCATTTATAATTGTTAGGGAGTGAGACTTAATATGTTTTTTAAGGTGAGACACTACAGGCACCCTTTTTTTTTTCAATTTTTTGTTTTTTGGTCAGTTTGCTCTATGTATTTATTTACATATGTATTTAAAATATGTATTTTGGGCCATTTTTACACATGAAATGCCTTATTTCTACATGAAAACATGACATGATGAAAAACTTCTAATATGTTTTTTTCTTACATTTATATGAGCAAACTACAGTAGAAGTTTCAAATTGATATCTTTAAATTTCAGATTTTTTCCTATTCACCTGTAGTGTCTGCAGAATACCGGACAAACTGTCGGCGTGACAGCTTTGCTTGGCTAATTGCAGTGTACAGTGCATTACAGCCGTCAAAACGTGTAGAGATAAAAGTATGGACCACCTGCTCCAAGTCGCTGAAAGATAAAAACCAATTTGAGTCTGACGACGATAAAAAGCGGATTTGAAACTGGACAAAAGACACATGACGTTTGTTTGCGCACAACAGTTGTATGCTGTTCTATATGATGCTACAGAGCTGAGCATACACTGGGATGTGGGGGGCCGGCACGCTTTTATGTAAGCTGTGAGCGCTGCGTTCCGGGGGGCTCGGGTCCTGGCAGGGGCCGTGGAAGTGTGGGCGGAGCGGAGTGGGCTGTTGGCGCAGGGACATCAAACAGACACGTATCCTTAACCACCCACTAAATGCACGGCACCAGACTCCTGATCTCACATAACCTGGAATATTTCAAATGATCTGGCAGATTCATTACCAGTAAGGACATTAAAAGATACAGCGTTTGGTTTGGTTCAAGTTGAATTCCATATTATTGCTTTACGATTATGATTTTGGGGTTTGAGAATCGGCGCCGAGGAGATACTATGTCGCCATATGTCATGTTATAACAATGTTTTTTATGGTTTCTCTGGCACAAGAATTTCCTTCGGGATTAATTAAGTAATGTCTCGTTTTATCAGCTCATTTCGTGGCTAATATCTGTTCTAAAAGTATGCTCAGTGCAATCCCAGCAGAGGACACCAGACAGTGATCAGCTCTACAAAAGAAGACAAAAGTATGAGATATTAATCGATACTAAAACCAGGATCGAAACTAGATTCTCAGGACAAAATGTGACTTTTTCTGAACAGCTTTACACTAAGAAAAGAACATATTTTGTGTTGAAAACAATCTATAAAGAGTGGTATTTATTTTCATTGTGGTATCGAAATCAGTATCGAGCATCGAGTTTATACCTTAATGAGGAAATTGAGTTTGAAATGTTTGTATCGTTGGCCTATTATTCCACTGTCAATTCTACAGCAAAACAATGAACGTGACGTGAATATTGTTTAAGTGGGGGAGGAAACTCTTGATCTAAATAATCTTAAGTCTCATTAGTCATTGCATCAACAGGAAAAGCTTTAACTTCTTTTGAAAGAACTTACGGGCTAAACATTGCATTTGATTAATTTTTTTTCATCGTTACTGCTTCGTCATGTTCCACAATTATGAGTGTCTGAGAAAAAAGTCAGTTTCCAACAAATAATTTCTGGAATTTTTGATTATAATGACAATTCAAACAACTGTTAATGAACTTGGGTCTGCTCTTTTCTTAACATGAATTAGAACGTATGTGCATGTTATCAAATTTTATGCCCCCTTTGCATTGATCCTTCTGTGCCAAATGTGTCGTCCTATTTTAAACTAGTCCTGTTTAGACCTTACCAGTGGCGGACCTAGGAATTTGGGGGCCCGAGGCAAAATAAGTACAGGCCACTTCTCATCAAGTGTGAGTTCTGGGACTTTTTTGTCGATTCTCTTGAGTTGTCTTGAGTTGTTTTTACTCTTGAGTCGAGTGGTAAGGCCCAGGAAATGGAATTAGAGTATGATTGGTGTTTCCTGAGTGAAGAGACCAAATGGGATATTCTGTTAACTTGTCAAGGCAGGAACAGAAGAACAACGGTATCAGCTGTCACATTTAACCTCTCTCCTACAAGACATTTTCCATTACACTGCTTTACTTTACTCGGGAGGCGTCTTATCGGGGGCCCCTTCAGGTTGGGTGCCCAAGGTAATTGTGGCCTGTTGCCTAATGGTAAGTGCGCCACTGGACCTGACGGTACTCGCGAGGCCAAATATTTTGTGGAACTTGGTGTGAAAAGTTGGCTCAATGTTACAGGGTTTGTGAAAATAGAAAAGCGCTGCAAAAGTATAAACTGTCATGACGACTGACAAGAGTAAATATTATGGAATGTTGTTTTACAGTTGGTCAGATAAATGTGTCGTTAGGTGTCTCTATTCTGTGTAGCTTTACAAAGGAAAGCTGCGTGTTGAGTTTAAGCTGTTGTCAGTGCTTTTGCATCTGGCCTGTTCTCTTGCTTTTGGTTGTCTACATTAAGATTTAGAGTTGCTAGATGTGAAGACTAGAGTGAAGATGTTTTTTGCGTGAGCGGAGAAGAAAGCAGCAAAGAGCGTCTTGTGATTGTCTGACTCTGTCCCCAGGGAAACCTTTTGTGTTTTCATGTGCAGACGTCTGATTAACAGAACAATTATTTTGAATCATGACAAATGCACATTTATGACAACCCACTGCATGCAAGACAAAACACATGTATTCTCACTAGGGGTGTCAAAAGTATCAAAAATCAGATACCAATTGATACTAAAACTAGAATCGAAAACAAGATTTTGATTTGAGCAAGTATTGATACTGAAAAAATGCCTTTTACAAGACAAATACTGTATTTGACCTTTAGTGAGCAGTTTTAGATTATTAGAACAAATATAAAACCACACTGTTTAATAAAGAATTATTTAGTGTTGATAATGTTGGTGTATTGTCTAAAACCTTGACCAGAAAAAGAGCATTTGTTTTTATCTGGTTGTATCAAAATTGAAATTGAGAATCGAGTATATTTGAAAGTATTGAATCGAGTTTGACATTTTAGTAACCTGACAACACTAATTCTCCCAACAATTAAGTCTCACAGTTTAGAGCTGCAAGATTTGTGAAAAATATCTAACTGCAATTTTTCTGACCATGATTGTAATTAGATTTATGGTTTAATTGTAGGATTCTGTTCAAAGTTCACAATTTAAACTCAACCAGGAGAATTGACAAAAAAAAGAACTGACAAACTAATGAAAAAATCACATGTTTTAAACGTTTTTGTCATTTCTAATCAGGTTTTGAGGCTTTTTATCATATTTTTGTCGCTTTTAGTGTCAAATGGTCGCTATTAGTAGCGTTTTTGTCACTTTTAATTACGTTTGTTTCACTTTTATTCACGTTTTTGTCACATGCAGTTGCATTTTTGTCAATATTGGATGTGTTTTTGATGCTGTTAGTCACGTTTTTCCGAATTTTAGGCACATTTTAGTCCCGTATTGTGAAAAGTTTGACAAAAGTTTGTCGCTTTTAGTCACATTTTTGTCGCTTTTAGTCACGTTTTTGTCACTTTCAGTCAAGTATTCGGAAAAGTTTGTTCTATTAGGGTTTGGGAAAACAGAAAAGAGTTGATTGTTTTGTCACTTATTTCAGAACATTTTTCAACATGTATTAACAAATACAAGGTTAGCAGTTTTTTGCTGAATAAAACAAGGACATTTTGTTGTTTGTGGAGGAAATTATGGCACTTCAAAACTTGCAGACTTTGTGATATGTGTATGTGATAATTGCGTCCATTCAAATGCGTCCATTCAAATTGCAATTTCAATTAATTGTGGGGCCCTACAGTCACAAAAATGTAAAAGCACACAAAATTACACACACATACACACACTGATTAAAATGAGCATCAAAGTTAAATTGTTCATGTGATATTCACTGTAAAAATGATTACTTTTATTACCTGAAATTGAATGAAGAAAGATATTTTTAGAAAACCATCATCTAAGCCCTTGATTTTCAACCAGTGTGCCGGGAACGCTAGTGTGCCTTGAAAAAAATGTCTAATGTGGATTCACAAATTGATTTAATTGAACAATTTACCCAGAACATCTTTCTATATCAAAAAAGAAAGCCAACAATCACCATTGGCAATTTTAAAGAACCAGACAGCGGCACATTATTTGCAACATTATATGCTACATTTTTTACTAAAATGTCTGAATTGGTATCTTTAAACCAAAACAAGTGTCCCGTGAATAAAAAAAACACTGATCTAAGCAATGTGAAATGACATTCTATTTTGTATTTTCAGTTTTGGAATGTATTTCTTATCATAGTCTGTCCAGGGAGTTTCTTTTCAAGATGAATGAATTTGTAAATGGTCCCTGACAAATAGAGATAAACAGTTACAAATGCATGAAACAAACACTGATCCTTCTGACATTCTGACATAGTTTGAAGTCCTTTAAGTAAATGATGACTGGTTTGCACTTGTTAGAGCTCCAGCTGCCAGCAGGAGGAGGCACCAGTCTGCTGTCCGCTCTATTCCCGTCACTTGGACACTATCTCCGCTGGACACTGCAGGAGAGTCGCCCCCTCCCTCGGTCCAGATAAGAGACAGTTGGCATGGCAAGAATCACTGGGGAGGGAGGGGGAAGGGGAGTGCGGGGACCCAGGCTGGCTTCTGTGTACAGTCGCCATGGAAACTACATCGGCGAGGACAAAGGCCAGTGGGGAGAATTGGTGTGAGTGAGCTGGACCAAGAGCCCAGGCTTTCATGTGTTAATTGGAGAATTTTCGTCTTTTTTTTTTTTTTTATGGTCCCACGCAAACACAGTGCCTGAAGAGTACGGTGAATACTGGCAGGGAGCGTTAAGGTGGTGTTTGGGTCGGAGAATGTCTCATGTTTTTTTGTTTTTTTCCGGTTTGAAAGATGGCTCGTTCCGGCTTACGTCTGTCAAACTGAGCATGTATTTTTCTTTTGGGTCTGTGCCATTTTATCTCTACAAACTGTTTGTTGAATGGAGATGTGATGTTGGCTAAATGCTACTTTATCGTTTACCTTTTATAAAGCAATACTACACGGACAATACGCAACCGTTTTCTTAAATTTGAGGCTATTAGTTTGGTTTTTAATTTAGAAATGTTATCAGCATTTCTCACCATCGGCAACTAACAATTATTTTAGCTGTTTACAACGCAATTATTTATTCCATTAGTCAAACGATTGTGTTTATTGTACATTGAGATTTTTTGAATACAAATAAAAAAAAAAAAAAGATTGAGCCATGGTGACTGAAGGCATCTAGAAAGAGAATATTTACAAATAAAGTGAATTATTGTTGAAATTCACAAGTTGTTCTTTTTCCATTTTGATGTAATAATGCCACTTTTCTCGTACATGAGCTTTAGAGTCTGTTTGATTACATTTATCAAAATACAACCACAATTATTTTACATAGCCTATTAATCACTGAATCATTATTTAACTGGATTTATATAGTGCCTATCATGACTCTCAAAGCACTTTACAATGCATTATTCATTCACTCCACACTCGGTGGTGGTAAGCCACAACTATAACCGCCAGAAGCGAGGCTGCCAATCCGTGCCATCGCTCACACACTCACCTCTTGAAGGGTCTTGCCTAAGGACACAACGGCACCTGTGACATCTGCACGGTCTCCTATCCAAGTCCTAACCAGGCCCTGACTTGCTTAGCTTCTGATGTCTGACGAGTTATTTAATGACAATGTATGAAGTTCAAGAATCTCGTTTTACTTGCCACTATTGACTTATTTATAACGCTAAAGCTAAAACCACGTGTTAAAACTGCACCTAACAAATTCTGGGCCCCAGGTACAAACTTTCTCGGTGGGCCCCTAATTAACAATTTTTTAGATTATTTATTTATCCCAGCAAATTCTGTTAATATTGTTATTTATCCATTCACTTTTGCGAGAATATACGCCGTATGGTTTCTACACACACGTAACCCGCAAATTTAAAGACATCCTGTGTAGCTATTGGCTTATATTATTACTACTAGACCAGTTTCACAAAGATCTATTATTACGTCAAGAAAATATACTATCAGCTAATTATAAATACTAGTTTCAACAACTTGGCTAATGATGATGATTTTTTTAAGTTGTGATGGGGCCCCCTGATGTCATTTAAGGACTTTACTCAACCACAATGCACTTTATTACAACAAAAATAGATTAAAGTGTACAAAAATGCAACTGAGGAAAAAAAATATATAGCTTTTTAGGGCCCTTCTTTGCCCTGGGCCCCGGGGAAACCAGCACCCTTTACCCCCTCAGTCCGACGCCCCTGTAACTGTTTTTACACATTTTTTACATCATATATTACATCACGTGATCTTTTTTTTTGACTATAAAGCTTACCACACCTCTCCTTTGCATATGCTGCCTTACAATGCAAATCTGTGCTCTTGTTCATAACGGCGAGTGTCTGCTGCTGCTGCCTCTCCCACCGTCGTAATGACCAAAACCATCTGACAGAGAGGAGAGAACACCCACTCCGCTCTCCCCTCAGTGCAGTGTATCCGCTGCGTAGCTCCGCAATTCAATTTGTCTTCCTGCCCCTGCTGTCATTACAGCCACAGGCAAATTCATCAAACTACATTTACTGAGCTCTGTGGCCACGCCGCTCTTCCCATGATGCAGTTTGAAATTTGCTCATCTGTGACAATCTTGCCAAAAGCTCTTGTGAGATAAACACGCACCCCGCTGAATGCTAAGAAGAATGAAAATGCTTCAGAATAAAATCGCTTAAGATATAAATAGCCACAGACGTAAACAGTCAAACAACAAAGGAATTGAGTTATTATCATTAGAGAGAATTGAGTAGAGGTATTGAAACTACAAAAACGGTATCAGAAAATGCTAGAAGAAAGAAAAAGCCTTCTTAACAGGTCAAATTCTGTACACTGAATTCAAATAGTATAGAGTTTGTTGCAATTTTGAGGATTTACTGCGCACAAACAGTTTTAATTTCAAAGATTTCTGTTGGTATTCCAAGGTTAAATCTGCCTGAACCAATCAGAACATAGAATACATTTAAACTGGCCAATCACATTCAGCTGTTTTCAAACGTTGACAAAAGGACATTTCATTGTCATGTTAGTAAATGTATTACATGAGTCATGTAAAAGCCGAAATTGGGGTTTTCACTTATTCTACATTGCTAAGGTTAACTTTAACTTTAACTTAGTCTTATCGGGTGTTTGTTCCGCCTGGCCGGAGCCCATTTGACACAGGTCACCTATTTAGATAAATGTCATCTATGTCATAAGTTAACCTTCCTCCTTGTCTTGATGTAATGTGTTTGTGTTTTGACTATTATGTGATATTGTGTCTTCATGATGTGTTATCTTCGAGTATAAAGCTCTTATACTCTGAATGTGTTGTATGCGTCGTGCAGGGAGAGATTACTCTGTAAAGGGACAGACGTTATTCACTCTTGGTACCAGTGAATAAATTTACTCTTTGATCAGACTCATTCTCTCCTGACCTTTTTTTTATGGTTTTTACTTGTTTTATTTAGAAATCCACAACACCTATTTTTCCACAACAACTTGGCGTCAACGAACAGCGGCCTACGACCGGACGCTTTTCCCTCCGTGACGCAGTGTTTGGCCACCTGGTGCACGCTCCAGCCTCGAACCTCATCTTTCTGAGACGGAGGACTGTCTCGCCTAGGGAGAGAAGCGCCGGCGTGGTTTCCGAACCAAACTCTTCTACAGTTGTGGTGGTGAGTCTGAATCTTTGAGTATTATTAGATGTATAGGCGTTTAGAGCCCTAAAATAGTCCTATTACAATCTAATAAAATTAAAGGGGGAAATTTAGTTTGATTTTAAAATTAATTGCAATTTGAAAACTTCTAGGAGTAATACTAAATAGTTACTAAGCATTCCTTCTGTTTGTCTGCCGATTGCTGGAGATAGCTCTGCTAAATATATTTGATTAAATATCTGAAGGGCTAGGAATCCTCCTTGGACCAGACTGGACAGGTAGACCTTAGGGGTCAGGCTGTCGGGAAGTCCAGACGCTGAAAGTGAGTCTGGCTCACTTTTTCCACTTAACTGAGCAAGAAATCTTGATTTAAGAGTGAGCTCTGTTTAAGTTTGTGTCACATCTTAAAGAAAACGAGAGGTTGGGTTAAGAGTACAATCTATTGCAAGACCTTTGACCTTTAAAGGGAAGACAAGTGAGCATAGATCTCTTCGGGGAACCTTTAAAAGAGTTTTTAGCTAAAGCAGGCTAAAAATACCTCAGAGTACTTAATTTATTGAATTGAATACACTAATATTGTTATTAAGTGACACATTAACCTGGGAATTTAAAAGAGCCCAGCTTAGGAAAAGTGGAGAAAGCTCTTGGGGAGTTTTCGGGACCAAGGTAAAACGTCTTAAAAGATACACGCCACGCAGACGCATGTAAGCGGTGAAAGGTGCGCACTACCATTTTTATCTGGGAGATAAGAAATCTGGGAGATATTTTTATATCTGGGAGATAAAATATCTGGGAGATAAAATGGGATCAAACCAGTCAGTGGTGGAGGAGGAAGCCCCTACAAGCCCTTTAATCCAGGCCATGACAGACAAACACGGGAAAGAATGTGTTCAGTTTTTAACTGTGTGGAGTAAAATATATGGGTTTCCAGAAGGGGGATCCTTGAGCACTAACCAGCTTCAGAAATTAAGAACTAAATTAACTGAGGAAAGAGATAAAAACTAAAAGCAAAAAAGGTGTCTACTAAACTTTTAAAACAAATGCAATTACATGATGAATGCCTTTCTGTGTGGGAGCGTGAAGCAGAGAAGCGTGAAAGGAAAAGAATGTCCAAGCTGCTCCTCGTAGACGCCTTAGGGAAGGAGCTTGTGGGGGGACTGACCAGGACGGCCCACCGGCATATGCACCAACCAATCCTTTCCATGACTCTTACACACATGCTGCAAGGTCACGCGCGCCAGCGCGGCAACACATGACACGCACACACACAAGAAATAGACAAGATACTGCTTTTGTCTCTTCTATTTATCCAGATTTGAGCCTGCTTTCCGCGGCGCCCGTGGACCCTGATCTGGACCATTGCCCTGTCAGGAGACCCACCGCCAGGACTGCAGCTGACCGCAAGGAGGAGGACCAGGCAGAGGAGACAAGGCAGCCAGTGGGGACCTCGGTGCCAGGCGCGGCTGGGAGGGGTGCCGGAAAGAGAGCTGGCCTGATGCCCAAGGCCGTCACAACACGCAGCGAGGCGGCTAGCACTTCAACCGCATTCCCTATGGTTGAAGTGGCAGGTCCCGAGGGTCCGATGTTTGTTTACCGACCATGGACAATGGACGATGTTATCAAAGCAGGAAGTTTGCTGCCTGATCCAGTTACTGAAAGCTGCAAGTTTGTCAAAGAGTTTGTTGCATTTTGCCAAGAATATCGACCATCCGGCATCGAGTGCAGACGCCTCCTGGCCCACAGGATGAAAGCGAGCGATTTGGCCAAACTGACTAGGATACCTAGGGCTTCATTGCACCCGGACAAGCCTGAGTACGAGGACAATCTTGAATATGTCACTGCCATTACCGGATTAGGCCAGGAGATTGTGGACACGTTCCCGGCCAAGATTGACATGGAGGCCATAACACAGTGCAAACAAAAACCTAACGAGGATGTTGATGATTACGTTCAACGCATTACCACTGTGTTCGGCTTAACTGTCTCATTCCTCGAGTCACTCTGGAAGGACAAAGAGCATACGAGATAAACCTCTGCCACGCCATCTGTCGAGGTTTATTACCGGACATTTCTGAACGGGTGACCAGATCGTACATTGGGGTGCGCGATAGCCCGACCCTGGAGACAGTGAAGGCCCATGCTAGGCATGCAGCTGAGAATTTAAAAGAGGAGGCACAGAGAAAGGAGCAAAAACGTGCAACCGATATGCACAAGGCCACACTGACATTATACGCACATGCCACCGACGCCCCATGCCAGGCCAGGGCAAACAGAAAGGGAGAGGCCAAGGACGCTATCAAGGCCGTGATATGTCCCGGGTGGTGTGTTATAACTGTGGCAGACGTGGACATTACAAGAGGGACTGTAACCAGCCACCACAGTCCCGTGATGACGATTACCCTCCACCACCACCACCTACTCCAAGGCGCGGGAATAACCAGGGGTCAGACTGACTAGGCATGGAGACAGAGATCGGGTCCACACACGCGCAAAACCAATGGCACGCCACTTGCTTCGCCCTCGTCGCTTCACCTGCATGCAACGGAGGGTAACACGCACCTGACACTCTTACTCGAACTTGCTATCACATCACTTGCTGCTCGAGCAGAAGTGCCCACGGGCAAATACACTAATCTCTCTCAAACCAATGATAAATTTCCTGAATACACATTGAAAATTGGTGACAAAAAGACAAAATTTCTTGTGGATTAAGGTGCCACGATTCTGTGGTTAAAACGGCCAGCCTAACGCACGAACCCAGGCTTAGTGGGAGATTCATATACTCATTAGCTGCCTGTGGCACGACAACCAAAGAATTTTTCACGTCTCCTTTAAAGTGCTCTGACTCAAACGGCTACTCGTTCAAACATTCATTTCTCTATTCTCCCTTGTGTCCAGTGGATCTGCTTATCGCGATCTGATGTGTAGATTAGGCCTTTGTTTAATCTCAACATCAGACGGACTGAAAGTAGTTACCACAAAAGATTTGTTGAATGGTCAAATTGTTACAGGGCTTCACACTGAAATCTCGTGCCCTGCCTATACCTATCACTGGAAATTGACCCCAAATCCCAATGATGATTGGATGGCGAAAGTCCAGAACTTAGTAGGCCCTGATTTCATGCTTGGGCTCAGAGACAATGGGGGTTTGCAGTGCTCTTTGGTGGTTCCCGCAGGGATAGATACAGACTTTGACGAAGGGTGGGAGGAATGTTTGGTGGATGAGTTCATGATTGAATACTTTTATTGGACGAATGCAATATCTGTAATGTCAATGACACCTCAAACTTCAGCTGAAAATGTTCAATGTTGTGATCTAAAACCAGTCATAGCATTAACAAAACCTGAGAGTGTAAGCATAGGAGAACTTCAAAATACTGTTAATATGTTTGAAAAAGTCTTAGACTGGACTCCCTGTTCTAACTCTGATGTGTGTTTTTCACACAGCGCGCAGGCATGGAGGGTTTGTTTACATTCCTTGGTGAGGGCAACTCGCTCTGCTAGAGAGGAAGCTGATAAGGGCATAACAAACTCACATTCCAGTTGTCTTTTATCACAGGCTGAGGCAGAGGGAATCCCAGAATTAAAGCAGGTGCCTGCTGACCTGTGGGCCAAAGGTCCCACTGATGTTGGCCTCATCCGCGGATGCAAACCGGTAGAAATCACCCCAAAATCAGATTATCGACCCTGCAGGCCGCAATACCCTCTGCGCCCAGAGGCTATTGCAGGTATCACTCCCGTGTTTGAAGCCTACGCCAAGCGGAGTAATTGTTGAATGCAAGTCCGGGGGTCCAAGTCCCATTTTTCCTGTTAAAAAGCGCTGATCCTGGCACACCTGAGAAATGGCGCTTTACTAATGATTTAAAAGCTGTTAACGGTTGTTGAACCGGTTGCGCCATAGTCCCAAATCCATAAAGGATCCTTACACAGGGGCCTCGGTATGCAAATTATTTTACCGTTGTGGACTTGGCTAACGCATTTTTTCTGTTCCAGTTCACAAAGACTCGCAGTTTTGGTTTATGCTCAATTCCAGGGACGACTGTGGACAAACACAAGATTGGTCCAAGGGTTTGTCCACTCGCCCGTGGTACAATGCGCATTACGTGACTCACTGGCACCCCTTGAACTGTCTCACGGTACTGCGCTACAGTACGTGGATGACCTTCTCCTGTGTGCTCCGAGTGAGGCCCAATGCACGAGAGATACGATTGCCCTGCTAAAACACTTGCACACGGAAGGCCACAAAGCGAGCCTGTCTAAATTGCAATTTGTGAAAAAGGAAGTAGTCTTCCTTGGGCACGTGATCTCCGAACATGGCAAAACAATCTCGCCTGAGCCAAGCAGCTGCTATCCGGAATATTCCTAAACCAGTAACAAAAAGCAACTCATGTCGCTTTCTAGGCATGTGTTCTTACTGTCGACAGTTCATTCCAAATTATTCACTTCTGGAGTCTCCTTTAAGTTCTTTGATTCATGGAAAAGGCCTGACTAGCTCTGACAAAATCACTTGGACTACTGACGCTGAAACAGCATTTTGTGACTTGAAGCGAGCTCTGCAGACACCCCCGACTCTGGGTCTACCAGACCCCACCCGTCCATTTACTCAGACTGTGGATGAACGAAATGGTTTTATGGTCTCTGTGTTGTTACAGTCACATGGCGGCAGCCTCCGCCCTGTGGCTTACTTCTCTGCTAAACTAGATCCAGTGGCAGCAGGACAACCACGGTGTCTGCGGGCAGTCGCAGCTGCTGAGAAAGCAGTTCTGGCCTCTCGTGACCTTGTGGGGTATGCAGACCTCAAACTCCTGGTGCCACACGCAGTGTCACTTATTTTGCTTGAGCAGAAAACATCTCACCTGACTGCTGCACGCTGGCTGAGGTATAATGCTATTTTATTGGAGCTACCCAATGTCACTATTATTAGGTGCACAACCCTCAACCCAGCCACATTGCTGCCGACCCCAGAAGAGGGGGACCCGCACTCATGCATTGCAGCAATTGAACAAGTTTGCACCCCCAGGCCTGACCTGAGGGAGGTGCCATTGACTAACTGTGATCTGATTTTCTATGTAGATGGCTCAGCATCTCGGCATCCAGAAACGGGCAGAAACCAAGTGGGCTTTGCAGTATGCTCTGACAATGGGGTGGTGGCGTCTGGACCCCTCCCCTCAACTTCTCCGCCCAGACCGCAGAGCTGGTGGCCCTGACAGAGGCATGCAAATTGGCTAAGGACCGCTCTGTGACCATCTATACTGATTCTCGATATGCTTGGGGTCTGCCATGATTGGGCAGGTCTGTGGCGGCACAGGAAGTTTTTGAAATCTGACGGTAAACCCATTCTAAACTCTACCCAGGTTGCCAATCTTCTGGATGCCATTCTGCTGCCATCTGCTGTTGCCATATGCAAATGCCAGGCCCACACTAACTCTAACGACCCTGTTTCCAAAGGTAATAGGAGAGCGGATGCTGCAGCAAAGAGTGCCTCTTATCAGCCTTTGCACACTCAAGGACAGGCTGCATCTCTCCTATCTAATGACACTTCTCTTCCACAGTCTTTGACAGCTATGCAGACGTTTGCTACCAAAGAGGAAATCTCTTTGTGGAGCAAACATGGAGCCTCACAGAAAGAAGGCATTTGGCGAGGCCCTGACGGCAAGCCGTGTTTACCTAAACATTTTTTTAGGCACATGGCTGTCCTGGTCCATGGTCTCGACCACGTATCAAAAGGGGGGATGTTTGATTTGATCAAGACAAAATTGGTTCACCAAGGGGTTCACAGCATACGCAACCAAATTTTGTCAAGCATGCGCAATTTGCATGGCACACAATTCAGGGAGACCAATAACCATCCCACAGGCTGCCCATCCTCCGCCAGAACGACCCTTTGGCCACATGCAGATGGACTACATTGAGTTAACGCCATGCGAAGGGAAAAAGTATTGCTTGGTGTTTGTTGATATGTGGTCTCGTCATGTGGAGGCTCCCATCTAAACACGCCCAGCAACACAGTGGTGAAGGCACTACCTACTGAAATAGTGCCACGCTGGGGCATTCCAGAGAAAATCTCCAGTGACAATGGAAGTCATTTTGTGGCTAAGGTGGTGGGGGAGGTCGGAGGATTCTTGGGCGTGGACCTGAGATATGCGTGCTCTTACCACCCGAAATCCAATGGCCTGGTGGAGCGGATGAACGGCACCCTAAAATCAAAATTGGTCAAAATCTGCGAACAAACTGGGCTCACATGGATCAAGGCACTGCCGCTGGCTCTCATGTACATGCGCATGAGGGCGACGGCACGCTGTAACATGAGCCCCTTTGAGATTTTGTTTGGCAGACCACCGAATCTAGGAGCAGGTCCACCGCCTCCCCCAAGGAACTTGCCGGACACCACCCTGTGCGATGACCAGGTACTGGCATATTGTAAGGAACTCAATACACTGTTGTCTTCAATCTCTGCGCAGGTGAAAGCTGCCTTGCCCCACGCTGCAGAGGCAGTACTCCACAAAATCAAACCTGGTGATTTTGTGCTGGTCCGGGAAACAAGGAGAAAGCATTGGCAACCTGGCGCGTGGCGCGCCCATTTCAGGTTCTCCTGATCACTGACACCGCTGTGAAAGTGGCTGAGCGAGGCACCTGGATTCACGCTTCGCACTGTCGGCTGGTCGTTGGCTCTTCCAAGGGGCCAGAGCAAGGGGACGGGCGCAACAACGCACTCGAGTCGTCTCCACCTGCAGGAACCCCAGTTCCTGAGAAATCTTGCGACGATCTCAAAGTCCAGTCGGGGCCCACTGCGGGACGAGCCAGGCGAACCCGGCCCACACCTGGTCCTTCCGATCGGGTACTGAGACCCCGAGGCACTCCGCCCACCGTCACCACAAATCTCAGTGTAAGCCTAGCGCTGCTGAATTTGCAACATCTACGGTAACCAGCTTGTCTTCTTCTTTGGGGATGGCATCATCAAAATCGTCCCTTCCCCTGGGAGGGGAAGGGGAGAAACAACGGAGAGAGATCGACCTGCCAGAAGGCAAGGTCGAGGTTTTGGTAAAAAGGATGGATCTGCAAATCTTCATATATGCTTTGATAAGTACATTGGCGCTACTGATTCTGATACTATGGTTAATTTGGATGCCTGGTCTTAATCGCTCTAATAAACATGTTTTGACACGAAACGCCCGCAGCCTGACTACTGACGAGACTATGTGGTTAGAAGCTTTAACTAAGTCTTACAACCACTCAACTGTCTACACTTTAAACTACTGGTATCAATATGCTAAGTTTGTAGCGGAGAGTCACAATAGATCCAATTGCTATCTGTGTACATTTTTGCCTATAGCTACAGCGACACCTAGAGTTGTACCAGCGCCAGTTCCGCACATTTTAGACATAATGCCAGACACGTTAATCTCAATAGACAGCGCAAAAATATTGAGCAAAATAATTTGGTCTACTTTAGGGGCTATAATTCCACAGCAGAAACGCAGGGCGCCACAACGCCTTAGGCCGAAGTTTAAAGTTCCTGACAATGCCGGTCGTGAACCCTTGTTTGGGCCGGTTCACATCAAGCCCGGCTCTAAGTTTATTTGTTTTGCCCAGCTGATCTCTCAGACGATGTCAGTAGATGGGGAGACAATAGACCTAATTTATGTGGGACAAATACCTGACATTTATTGCTCTGTGACTTATGTGCCCTGTACACCTAATAGTGATGACCACTTGTTGAATGCGACACAATCTGACCCAAACACCCTGTGTATGCCTTATTTTTCAGTCCCTGATGTGCTTGGCACGTTCCCAGTTGAAGAATACATGTTCCTGTGTGGATATCAGGTGTATGAGTGTCTTCCGGTGGGTTGGGCTGGACGTTGTGCTGCCGTAGTACCTTCGGACCATTCATACATCATATCTCCACACCAGCGCTCTGAATCTAGGTTTAAACGTGAATTGGCTCCACATGACCCGATTTGGGGATCTGATGTGCCGGACGATCACAAGCTCTGGACTTCAGGTCAAAAGGTCATGCTGGCCCTATTCCCCAGCATGGGGTAGGCGTTAATGCTACGTGTTGAAACCCTTAGCTATAGGTTCTCATCTTTTGTTAATAACCCTCTCTCTGTTTTAGCCTCTACGAGGGAGGAGTTACATGCCTTACGTTCTGTGGCCCTTCAAAATCGCCTGGTGTTAGACCAAATCACCGCTAGCCAAGGGGGGGTCTGTCAGATCGTGGGGAGCTCTTGCTGCACTTACATACCTGCTAACGATGAGGATGGGGGGGCTATTGCACAGGGCATAGCTAATCTCACTAGACTTCGAGACCTGATGGAGGGTGAGACAGTGAGGGGCTCTTCGCTGTTCACTCTCGATTGGTTTCTCTCTTCTTGGAAAGAGCTATTATTGAACATTGCAATTGTAGTTTTGGTCCTCTTTATCTTTGTCTCTTGTTTGGTTCCTTGTGTTCTTAGGATGGTGAATAAACTAGTTTCTTCCCAGTTTTTGTTTCTGCAGAACCGAGCAGAGGCTTTAAGCCTGACGGCTCACTGGGACTTGTCTAGTGAATTTGAACCGGACTTGGACAGAACTGAACCAGGACGCTCGGGTTGATTTCAACATGTTTATTCGAAGGCATCATTGCATTTTGAGTATTTTTAACTTTTGATTTACAGGTTGATTGAATTGATTGTTTGAAACATGAATGAATAAAGATATGTTATTCTAATGATTTAATTGATTACAGATTTTTGGGTGTAACAGTAAAATGCTTTTATCTGTGACATGGGGTGGACTGTAAAAGCCGAAATTGGGGTTTTCACTTATTCTACATTGCTAAGGTTAACTTTAACTTTAACTTAGTCTTATCGGGTGTTTGTTCCGCCTGGCCGGAGCCCATTTGACACAGGTCACCTATTTAGATAAATGTCATCTATGTCATAAGTTAACCTTCCTCCTTGTCTTGATGTAATGTGTTTGTGTTTTGACTATTATGTGATATTGTGTCTTCATGATGTGTTATCTTCGAGTATAAAGCTCTTATACTCTGAATGTGTTGTATGCGTCGTGCAGGGAGAGATTACTCTGTAAAGGGACAGACGTTATTCACTCTTGGTACCAGTGAATAAATTTACTCTTTGATCAGACTCATTCTCTCCTGACCTTTTTTTTTATGGTTTTTACTTGTTTTATTTAGAAATCCACAACACCTATTTTTCCACAACAGTCATCAATGACAAACATAAAATCTAATTAAATGTGAAATTGAAGTCTTACTTTTAATACATTTTGCGGAAATGGGAAACTCAGCTTACTGACTAACTAAAAAGGACAATTTCAAGTCTAGGAATAAAATGGTTGCGTCTGAGAGTTATTTTTTGGCAATGGAATTACAAAAAAGTCAAAACAGACCCACAAGAGCAAGTTCCAGAGATGATTGTATAATTCCATCTAGAAAAGCACCTTTGGACAGGCTGTATTTTCTTACTGAGCCTCTCAAACCTGGAACACCATCCCAGCAACAATACATGAGCTGCCCACACTCAGCTCTTTCTCTGAACAAGTCATGGCTAAGACAACCAAAACTGTCCACATAACGCATAAGCATGGACTGAGCACTGACAGTGTGCCTGCATCTTTGCACATGAGCCGCACACTGCAATAATTCTGTACATAGCAGGGCTACTCAAATGTATTTTTCCAAGGGCCAGATTTTTCAGATGGTTTGGTCCTCTAAGCCAGTAACATGCCCAATACACATCTGAAATACAAAAAAATGTAATACAAAAGGTGTTAAAGGAAAAATATTATGCATTTTTCATTTTGTTATACAGTGATCCCTCGCTATATCGCGTTTCATCTTTCACGGCTTCGCTGCTTCACGGATTTTTTTTACAGTGCGGATATTTTTACAGTGCATCCACTGAACTTCAGCGCTCGGCACAAGAACGGGACCCTTTGATGAGTCGTTCATTGCAGTTCTCAAATATAATCGAAGGTGGCATATCCGTTTATAAAAATCTTCTTGCTCAGAAAAAGAAAGAGCGCCAACAACTACCCATAACAATGTTCTTCTCCTGCGCCTTCAGTAGAAACAGAGGCTACAGCGGAGCGGAGTCAGGACGAAGAGGCACAGACTGTGAAATACGCCAGTGACAATGTTTCCAACCTTGTATTACTATATTAAAATGATTGTTTTAAACAAATTTTGGGCTTTAAAACAGGTTTTGATTTTTGGTTTCATTCCATAGTTCAGTATTGCATTGTAAAATAATACAAAATAAAGCTGTGACTACTTCACAGATTTCACTTTTCACGTGTTATTTTTGGAACGCAACTCCCGCGATAAACGAGGGATCACTGTATTAGCCTTTAAACTTGCTCTTGAGTGTCTTCAGTTTGACGTCTCATGTTTTAGAACTAAAAATAAAATGCTTTTACAAAGAAAAACATAATTTTATCTCAACGCTGGGAGATGCCATTTTGACTTAGCCGTGGCTCCATCTACTGGCTGTAGAGATAATTACACACATGTAAATATATACCCACAATGCACTGCAGTAAGCAGTGGATCTGACGAAGTTGTAATTATCGAGATTAGACGGAAGAAATATTCAGAGCAAGTCTGGCGATGATTTGAGGACTTAAAACAGCAAAAGAGTCTGGGCGTCAGTATCATCTACAGAGAGGGAGAGGATTTTCAAACGAGCATTCATCAATAAACGCTAAATGCTACTCCATATTTTTGATGATGGAACATAGTTAGAACATGGCTAAAAGCTCATAAAAGTCAATTTTGCATAATATTTGTCCTTTAACAACATCTGCAGAACTGAACCAGGATTAAACCAGATCTAAACCAGGTGTAAACCAGGACTAAACCAGGTCTAACCCAGAACGAACGCAGGTCTAAACCGGGTGTGAACCAGGACTAAACTAGGACAAAACCAGGTCTAAACCAGGTTTAAGCAAAGACTAAACTAGGTCTAAACCAGGTCTAAACCAGGTCTAAACCAGGACTAAACCAGGACTAAGCCACTAACAAGAGATACAATATTTTCTATATTTTTGGAAGATGGATTGAGGTTGAGATCAAATCCCTTGGAGTTTGTCTGCATGTCATGTTTTATGAATTGTGATGGTCATGTGGCTGGTTTGGTCCAGCAGGGGATGAAAATTAGCTTTGGCTATAATCCTGAATATATACAGGTATGTTTTTCTGCATCCTGTTGTTTTTAATATGCACTGTCCCAAGCAAATAAATACAATACAGTACAAATGGCCACAACCCAAAACACAGACTATATACATATTTTTCTTCAGACCTTCGCTTTTTTACCAAATAGTATCAAATAAATGCATCCTCTCTTTCATTTTTGCTATAAATGTGGTCAAAACTTTAAACTTAGAACGCAGATAGAACCTAATAATTGTAAGTAGACAAATAGAATTATTACACTTCAATGTACCTAATAGTAGTTACGTAGTGTGCTTTTAGGTTGTGTTTAATTTCCAGGGGTAAAAAATGTACGCCTAAAGCTGTATTTTCATTCGTCTATTCTCTTTTCTTTAGGCGCAGTCACATCAAACCATTCTCATAGTGATTATGCAGTGACACAGCAACCTTTTTGAAAAACAAACGCTTACTGAATTCACCACCGCAGCCTGTGTTTGAGGAAAAGAGCATGATTTATTTATCTTTCTGAATAAATAACACATGGGATATTTGAATTACGCTGAATGCAGTTTATGTAGACTGGCTTTTGTGGCTATTTGTTTTAATTTGTCAACCTGGTGTCCCTGAAAATGAATAGAAAGATGAGCAAGGGACTAATCAGGAGTTAACTGGATTTGTTGAGTATTTATGATCCTGCTTCACTCTGGATTTTAGGAGGTTCTCCGCGGAGGACAATGAACCGAAACACAGCAAAACAAGTACCCGAGTTCCACTTTCCAAACAATTTATGGTCTACCTACTGCTGTTTACGATACTACTGTGGGTTTTTGAGCCAAATGCTGAAATTTGTTTCCCTCACAAGATGGCTCCCTGCTTTACAACAGCAATATAAAGTATTTATGCTTTGCACCATCAAGCAAACAACATATTTTACTCAGACAAACTGTTAACCCATGTAAACTGCGTATGCACAATGCCATATTAGCCATAACCGATGTGTATTTGACCTTGCACTGCTCTTAATAAACATTTTCTCTCACAGTCAGAGCTCAAATACAGAGCACACTTACTCAGTTTTGCTCGCGATCCTGGGTTGGATTTTAATTGGCAGTTATTAGCCCGACTGTGCAGCTCCTACAGGGTAATGTTTGCTCTGATAACTATGAAACAAACACCTCAATTAGTGCATGTTTTCAGCATAACTTCCCATCTACTTCCTACTAATCACCACCTCTCAGCGTTGTTAATTGCAGACTTATTAGTAACACAGTAGTAGAGTTGGACAATAAGGAGAATTGCAACGTACACAGTGGTTTGAAGAAATACTCTCCCGCAACATTGATCCAGATATCTTGGTCTTGTTTTTGTACAATCCTGTTAGATGTGAATTGACAACAGTGGTTTCATTATCAGTACTAGACTTTAATCTGGAGTACCTGACTTTTGGGTTTTCCTCATTGTAAAAGCAGCACTTTGCGGCAAATTGAGACCACAGCCCATTGTCCGCATCTAATAATAAAGTGTATTACTTCTTGTCCAACCCGAACACTGGAAGTAAAGCAGTGCTCTGATTGGCTGCGCTCGGGAGCCGTGTTTCACTTTGCCGTCTGAAAAAGCTGCTCTAAAACCATGCACTCTCTTGAAAGTTAATGCATGTGAATACAAAGGGTTCCTGAGAGCTACAGACAAGACATATTGATTCAAATAACGTCTTCCTCCTTTGGCAATTTGAAAACAAGATAGGGCCCACCGCAGCTTTAAGTGATGCTACACCAATTTGCAAATCCGACCTAGTGCCAAGAATAACGTTTTATTCCTTTTATTTTATTTTTTCTTTAAAGTTGGAATGCTTGTTCAGAGAAGAATGGTTGTTTTTAAAATTGTGTTCAAATGTATTCAAATGTATTAACACATTTGATTGTTGGCATTGTTTGTGACTTTTCATTTCTACCCTTGCAGTGTAACATCGATATTTAAAAAATATGCAATGCCTAAAGTGCAAATGTGTGTGTTTACAACTTTAACAACTGAGTCACATGACATCAACCAATCCATTATTCTTGTGCTTTAGTTGCTTGGTGTGCTTAAATTGCCCCTCACAAATAAATTAAATAATATTGATTTATTAATTTTAGGGCTGCAACTAACAATTACTTTGGTAATCAATTATTCTGTAGATTAATTTGGTTGTTTACATCATGAAAGGCCTGTGAATATGAGATTTTTATCATGTTTGACTGAGATGAAGCTAAAGCTAAAGAAATACAGTTGAGGAGGATTAAATATATTTTATGTTGTCAGTCAAGAGGAAATTTTGGAAGAAAAATTGAAAACTAAAAGGAAGTTAAAACTATGTCATCGTTAAGCAACATTCCACCAAAAATACAATACAAAATACAAAAATACACAGACAATTTAGGTGCAACTGACACAATTTTCTGAGATTTAACAATCATTTAACAAAATAAATGTGTAATATCAAGTATGGTTACTTGTCAAACCATAACTATTAGTTATTTACATGGCTTTTGGCCCTTATTTACAGTATGGTTGCCAGGTAACAGTACCAGGAAATACCTCTACCCATGTCATATCTGCTGCCCATGTCGTACTATAAACGTCACCAAAATGGGCAAAGTAGGCAAAACCTTTAGTAAAATCTTAACTAATCATGTTCACCATGTTTTAGTGTAGTAAAATGTGATGTCTAACCTGTCAAATGCACTTTAAATTAAAGGAAGACCATGATATCGACTCTCCACTGCTCATCCTTACCTGGCAGGCATTATACAGCAGCTGATGCTCAAACTTCTTGATGCCCAGGATGGATTGGAACATTTCGTAGAGCTGGTCCTTGCTGAGGATGAGCTCCGAGGCAGCGCTGGCGGTCAGGCGCTGCTGGTGTTTGCGTGGGTCCTCCTCTCCTCTGTAGATGGTGTCAAACTTGGCCATCCACGAGCTCAGCACCGTCTCTTTGCTCAGACCGTCGATCTCGGGCAGGCTCCGCACCCGTTTCTCTATGTGCTTCTTGAACACCTCCCTGGAGTCACTGGCTGAACAACCCCCGCTCTGCACCATCCGGGACACGCGGTCGCTCTTCAGGAAGATCTGGGGCAGAAAGACACATTTGTAGGGACAATACATGCAGTAAATCTATCAGTATACAAATGGTTTTAGGTTGTGTATTGTGATTTGGCTTGTTAGAGAAGATTGAAATATGAACTGCTAAACTATAACATGAATCCCATACATTTCAGAACATGTTTGGAGAGGTCTACTGCAGGTTTAGCTAAAACTGCTGATCTGCTTCTTTAAACTTTGCAACATCTCCAAACTAAGTGGCAAATGGTATCACAAAATGAGTTGGAGATGATGATTCATGCATTTGTCTCTTCATAACAACTGTAACCGCCTGTTCACCTCTTAAAGGAAAAACATTATGCATTTTTCATATTGTTATTAGCCTTTAAACATGCTCTTGAGTACCTTTTAACTTGCCATCTCATGAAAAAAAAAAAAAAAGTTTACTATGCACTAAATGAACAAGTTTCTCTGCTGTCTGGCCTGACACTTACTGAGTGTATGCAGTCAGTATACACTTTAGGAGATTGTGTGACACACTATGATCAGGCTAGTAGTAGCAGTTATCATGTTTAAATGGCAAAAATCCTCAGAGCGAGTGATAAAATCGGAAAAACATCATTAATTGAGGGAGTTCAGGAGGAAGTGCTTTTGATGGTTGAAGGGGAGATGATTTTCTTAATATTTTATATAATATATAGCATAATATGTGTCCTTTAACAATAATAAATAGTTTGTAGGTAGTCCAAAATTCTGCTGCAAGTCTACTTACCCGCAGGCACAGGAGAGCCCATACTACTCTCACTTTAAGGTCCCTACCTTACTGGCACCCTGTTTCATACAAAATAAACTTTTTTTTTATTCCCGTTGCTGATGTACAGGGATGTGGCAGACACCAGAATACATTAAGCACCTGATCCATCCTATGTTTTTGCCCATAGCCTGAGATTCTAGTCATCAAACTCTCTAAAAGATCTTTTTTAAACCTTTAACACCTCACCTCTGGAACTGCACATTATAACTCACTTTTTCAAACAAGCATTCTAACCCAATGTATTGTAGCCGGTGAAGCACTTTGTGACTTTGGTCGGTGAAAAGCGCTATATAAATAACAATGACTTTTGGTGAAATGTATTAAGTATCTGTTGATTTCCCTTTATTTAACCCAGGTAAATTTAAAAAAGATTGAATCTTTTTTTCAAGGCTTAACTGGGCCAAAGTGAAACTGCAGCACACATCATAAAAACATTGCCACATTTGCACTAAAATAAAATCACTGTATGAGTTTAAAACAGGACTGCATTTAAGCACAGAAAATGTTAATAGAATCCTATTAATCCACTCAGTGTTTTTAAAAACAGAGCGAAAACAAGAAAGCTGGTTTAAAGAAACCAGCTCACCAGTTCAGTTTTATGTATTTTATTTTCATTCGAGATATATACCGGTAAAAGGTAACTTAACAAATCTTATCATAAGTAGCTGTTTTGTCACGTTTGCTTCACATAATCCATATTTTCACTTTATTCTGTGCTTTTGTCTTATCTTCTATATCTTATAACAAATTTCGGCTATGACCTGAATCAAAATACTGTGTGCGTGTTATTGTGTAGTGCAGGTAACATTGTGACAGGTGAGCGGTGTATACCTGATGCAGCATCTGAACTCTCCTCTCTAGCCGTGACCTCTGACCTCTGTGGATAGGTGTGTGCGTGTCTGTCTATTTCGGTCTCGTCCCCTGTGTCCATTATCTCGCCCCTTTATGCCCCTGTCTGTCAGTGTGAGCCTGTCGCTAAACCCAGCTCAGAGGGAGCCTTTTAATTCAATAGGATCACCTGCAGCCTTCATCTGTAAAGTGTCACACCGCCGCTCCGATAAGGACATGCCACTCAGTATGTCAGGGGTCCAGAACTAGGGTCGGGTTTAGAGGGAAGTACCCGATTAAAAAAAAAAAAATCAAGTAAAATGTGTCTTGCCCCAAAACAGATATGTAGTCAAATCAGCTGGTAGAGTCAAAATAAGACTGCTGTGTGTTGTATGCAATTGGTTCTGAGTGTTTTTATCATCCGCAAAACAGGAAGTAACGTAATGCGCTAGTGTTGTTAGCATTTCCATGACAACAAATTAGAATGTCAGGATGTGTTTTTACTTCACATGTGCTCTGAGTTCCATTTAGCAATTTAGACAATACCACTTGTTAAAGGTGCACTATGTGACTTTTCTAGTAGAGGCTCTGTCACAGCTTGAGATGAATACTGTGGAACATTCCAGGCAAAGCAACAACAGCTCCATGAAGACAAGCAAGTGATGCCACCAGGGTAAGTCAGATATGTGGCGAGGTGACCTTTCTTACCGCAAGAATGAATGTTTTTTTTTTCCTTTTTCTAAACATTTTTCAAACCTGAAGGCATTAATGAACAGTACTGTCGTAGTGTGAAATGGGGAAAGAGAGGTTTGAGACATTCAGCAAATGGTCAGGGTCGGGAAGCAAGTCTAACATGCAAGAACGCATGTTTTTCAAGGTGTTACTGGGCAACACCTGGAATGCAATAAACAATTCTTTATTTTTGTCTTCATTGGCTCCTAAACATGATTTTCCTCACGCTGGCATTTGTATTTTATGATCTAGAAGGTAAAATGATGTCTATATTTTGGAAAATCTTTAACAGCGTAAGATTTACGAAAAAACAGTCAGATTTGCAATAGAGCTCCCTCTGCTGACAGCCAAAGGCATTGCCCATGAAAAAACAATACAATCATGAAGCACCGCGACAGACATGCTAACATGCAAAGAAAACCTTTTTTTTTCTTATTTTCAGAAAGGTTCAGAATGAGCCTGGTAATAATTTATGGACTTCAAAATTACAGGACACCCTTTAATGACAAATGACAAAAGAAAAATGGCCAGGCAAAGTGATAAGCAGGCAGTGAACCCCCACTAGAAAGGTTTCATGCTGCACCTTTTTAGTAACTTTTGATACATCGTAGAAAGGGTTTCAGAGGTTGTCATCCGGACGCTGTTTAAAGATCGAGACGTTTCGACTTTTATCCCAAAGTCATTGTCAATCAGAGAGCTGGTATGGGAACATACCAGCTCTCTGATTGATCAGAAAACTGGTATGGGATCAATCAGAGAGCTGGTATGGGAACCATACCAGCTCTCTGATTGACAATGACTTTGGGATAAAAGTCGAAACGTCTCGATCTTTAAACAGCGTCCGGATGACAACCTCTGAAACCCTTTCTACGATGGACCACACCTGGACGAATGAGGGTTTACATCGACGAACTTTTGATACAATTAACCACTATCATATCATGAAAACAAAACAAAGCTCTTATAAGTAAACGTTTCAGTTTTTCTTCCTGTTCTGCAATGACAAACCAAAACCTTTACTTGAACTTTCATCAACTGCCATAGAGGTAACTGGGTGTTTCAGCTGAAATCCAAGAAAAAAAAATTGTTCAAAAGAAGAAACATAAACTTGAAAATGACCCATAATGTAATAACTGCCTGTTTAATTTGTTCCAGAGAATCATCAGCAGTATGGCTGCCCGCATGCGTGTGCGTGCCAGTGTGTGTGTGTGTGTGTGTGTGTGTGTGTGTGTGTGTGTGTGTGTGTGTGTGTGTGTGTGTGTGCGTGCGTGCGTGCGTGCGTGCGTGTGTGTGTGTGTGTGTGTGTGTGTTTATGTGTATGTATGCATGTGTGTGTACCTCATAGTAACTCTGCACAGCGTTGATGAAGGCTTCATCTGCCACGATCTGAGTGTCTCCGCTGAGGAACGCCTGGAAGCGCTCTTTCACAGTCTGCAGCTGCTGCTTGTTGATCTGTGCACACCAAAACACAAGGTAGAGTTATTCAATGCATTTAAAATCCTGGGAAAAGTTTAAATTAATAAATATTGATCAATTCCAATTTTAAAATTCAATTTCATGTTTCCTTGAAAAGAAACAGCATGACTTAAATTAACCTGGCTCACGCCAGATTGATATGTGTATCACTCTGAATTAGTTCTACACATTATCAATCTGGACAGGCTCCCGTTGATGTCGTTTGGGAAAATGCATAACGTCATGACGAACATTTGAACTGATTGGTCACAGCGTCGCAAAAGCAGAACAAGCCGAGAAATCAATTAATCCAGCAAGCACAGACTTCTTCCTCATCCTCAAATGCACAAAGCACTTCTATGTGGATGTCTTCAAAAGCAAAAACTGTAAATATGTTGAAATAAGCCGAAGTACGTCCGTCGGCTCCGCCATGTTTGTTTAGGTTCAATTAACTTCTGCCCAAACCACAATACTGCACTGTGATTGGTGCGCCACACAGAGGCTGGTGTAGCCCCAACAGCGGCACACTGTCCAGATGGATTCTCAAGAGTTTGTGAACTCACAAATTTCGCGAGAATTCATATGGCAGGGCCAGGTTAGGCTTAAATAACAAATGAAAATTCCTAATTTACTAACCTAATGTGATTGAACAACATTCAAGTGTCAACTCTGCTCCAAACGACCTCATGCTTTAACTGACACACAGTGGACTGTGGACATGTCTAATAAAAATCTCCAAGCCAATGACTGTAACCAGCAAATGGACAGATCTCAATTCAATTAAAAATTCAATTAACCTGCCCTGCCCAAGCTGATGCAGACTGAGATTCCATTCTAATGGACTGAAGCTAATCTAAAGATTAAGTTGTCAGTGTATGGTTACATTATTCATTACTTAATTGATTCCAAAGGAAAATCATGAACAATGGTAAACTATAAAAGGCATTTTGAACTACACTCAGTCCACTTCACTAACACGAGCACAGTTGTAAAATACAGAGGAGGAAACAAAGTCCCTGATGTGGACCCCTCTCACTCGGGGCTTCATACCTCTCCAAACCTGTTCCACTCAGCGGTGCATGTTAGAGGCAGCTGTCAGACTGCAAATGCCTGATTATGAGAACTCCAGGGAGGATCTCAGACAATGTGCCAAAAGTATTCTCAGGGCACAGACAACAGAGGAAAAGAATACATACATCAAAGGATGTGGACATGATATACCCTTTAATGTGTGCAAAGACATTCAAAGATACTTTGACCAAAAAATTCTAGCTTCCATATTCTTAAAACATCTCATGCATTTTATGATACGTTATTTACATGAAATTGAGTAATGTTTCCATTGAAACATGATACAAATTTACCAAGCCAACATAAAATGAGCAATCAGACTCTCTGGTGCCATGATGCCCAAGTAATAACTATGTCCTATGACAGTCTTCATTTCTGAAGGAGGAATTAGATGAGTTTGGGCCAGCACAAATCATGCAGTTTTCTCACTGACATTTTGTCAGATTGGAATTTTGTGCCATAATTTTGACAGGCATTTGGAGGCCATTAAATCAGTGATCAGTGAATCATTTGTTCTTGGAGTTCTTGTTAGTGCGAGCTCCTCACAGAGCTGAGCTGTTGATGACATAACCCCAAATGGAAGTGTAATCCAGATTACACATCGCAACAAAGGATTGAGAAAGAGTTCATCAGTGAAAGAGCTCCAATCTGGACGACAGGCCATGCACGGGATCTACACTTATAGCAATATGTTTGCAGTTTCACACAGTCGGTTTAAAATATTGTACAGTTGTGGTGTGCTACCTCATGATCAGTAAAGGTTCAATATAGAATGGACCATTAATATTTTTGATTAATGAATTTATTAATTTTCATTCCGATTTTTTTAATGTATACTTATAGACAGTCTATCACAGGTGTTTACAGTTGACAATGTCTTTGCTCTTCTTGACATAAGCACCCATATGACTGTAATACACAAGACTCAACCACAGCGTTTGACTGGGTCAAATACTAAACACCAATCATCCAGTTAGTGGTAAATTGCTTAAACCTGCCATGGGTTCTCTTTTTTCCCACATTTACCACATGCACATGTGTGGGGCTGGTTGTGTAGTTCACATGCACATGTGTGGGGCTGGTTGTGTAGTTCACATGCACATGTGTGGGGCTGGTTGTGTAGTTCACATGCACATGTGTGGGGCTGGTTGTGTAGTTCACATGCACATGTGTGGGGCTGGTTGTGTAGTTCACATGCACATGTGTAGGGCTGGTTGTGTAGTTCACATGCACATGTGTGGGGCTGGTTGTGTAGTTCACATGCACATGTGTGGGGCTGGTTTTGTAGTTCACATGCACATGTGTGGGGCTGGTTGTGTAGTTCACATGCACATGTGTGGGGCTGGTTGTGTAGTTCACATGCACATGTGTGGGGCTGGTTGTGTAGTTCACATGCACATGTGTGGGGCTGGTTGTGTAGTTCACATGCACATGTGTGGGGCTGGTTGTGTAGTTCACATGCACATGTGTGGGGCTGGTTGTGTAGTTCACATGCACATGTGTGGGGCTGGTTGTGTAGTTCACATGCACATGTGTGGGGCTGGTTTTGTAGTTCACATGCACATGTGTGGGGCTGGTTGTGTAGTTCACATGCACATGTGTGGGGTGGTTGTGTAGTTCACATGCACATGTGTGGGGCTGGTTGTGTAGTTCACATGCACATATGTGGGGCTGGTTGTGTAGTTCACATGCACATGTGTGGGGCTGGTTGTGTAGTTCACATGCACATGTGTGGGGCTGGTTGTGTAGTTCACATGCACATGTGTGGGGCTGGTTGCATACAGATGTGGATTAGGCCTGCAGCACACAAACAGTAGTCTGCCGCTGCTGCGCTCCAGCTAAAGCAGCTTTAGACGGGTGTGAGCTGAGCAGTGGCATGTGTCTGTGGAAAGTGAGAAGTGCAGAGCCATCTGTCACAGCCACTCCATATTGCGTCTACTGACTCACATCTGAATGTTTGACATGTGCTGTTACTCATAATACTCATAATGCTTATTTTTACACATTTTTTCCCACTCGACTTCATTCTCTTTTTCTTGAGGAGCCGCCATAGCTAATCTATTCCATTGTGATTTACCACATACCACCAAGGGGACACAGACACTGCATGTGCACCCAACCTTGATACTATATAATTGGGAGAAAACACAATTGTCACAACACAAGACGAGAAAAGAGATTTGGACATAATTTATAATAAACAAATTGCATATTTGTTACATTTTTCTCGGGTTTATTTTCCACACGTGTGCACAATCATGAGGCTTTTTTTAATCTTTAGAGAGGTGCGAGATCTTCCCATCCCTCCTCTTCCAACTGTTTTACGATTATCATTACACTATTTTCAACCAATTACAGGCTTTGTTGAAGCGGACATAAGTGTGAAACGTGGGTCAAGAGTGGTGAGAGACATTCAGTCAATTGTCAGAATCAATCTCATGACACTGAGTCTAGAACAGAGCCTATAGTTCCCTATAATGAGCCAGACATTCATACTTTGTGTTTAAATGCAGGAGTTTGTTCTTATATTTGTTTTAGAGGGAACATTAAAAGTCTAGTTTGGTCGTCTTGGGACACTCTAAGAATCTTCGGGGACTCACTGGATTACACATTTCATCATTTTATGTTACACACCCTAATGAGACATACCTCCGTCTATTCTAATCAACTGTTTAGATATTTTGATCCTTGATCCCTTTGATTCCCAATTAGATTTTCCACCTGCAATACCGCTTCTTTTGCCGAGAAAAGAGATGCATGACCCAGGATGAATAAGAAGCTAGTGCTGACCTGAATGGTGGACAATGACACTGAGGATGCAGGCTAGCCCAGTGACGACTACGACAGACTGAAAAGAGAAGATTGCACGATGACTCACCCACTAATTACTCACTTTATAAGAGAACACATCAAAGAGGGACATATTCTCTTGAATGTGTGTACATGACAACACGACAGTCCCAGCGACAGGGCTTTCATCATCATAAGCAGCCTACATGCGCTCCTCATAAATTATGCACGTATATTGATCTGCTCTTTCTGACAAACACGGTGCCATTCCCTGTAATGGCTTCACGCGGTTTTCAAACGAGAAGAGACACGAAGAGAAGATATTGTTTGACTCCATGGGGATTTTAATGTCATGATGTGGCAACGATAATGTTCTTGAGATTGCATTTTACCTGTTCAAAAATTGCACTGATTACTCTGCGTCACATAAATTGCTTGCGTTCACACAGCGACGGTGGCTGGAAGCGGGTCTAACTGGCTTTATGATTAGCATCTGTGTAGTTTGGAACATTTATATATTTAATTAAGTGGGTATAGGAAAACAAAAGCATTTATTCCTTCATCATACACCTTTTCAGTACTGTAAACCATGCACTTCACAGCAATGTACCTGATTTTTTGTCATGATCTGCTCCAGTCCTGCTGAGTTTTCTCCCCTCCCTTGTGTTCTCCTGGCTCCTCCCATCTGGGTATGGCTGTCCTCTGCACACCTGCCTTCCATTATTCAATCTCCTCCTGTATAAGAAGAGCAGCTCCACAGCCACTCCTCGCCAGTTTGTTTGTCTACCTACCCTATCCTGTCTGTTCCCCTGCCTGCCTGCCTGCCTGCTCCAGATCCTGCCTGTTCCCCTGCCTGCCCGCCTGCCTGCTCCAGTGCCTGCCTGCTCCATTGCCTGCCTGCTCCATTGCCTGCCTGCTCCATTGCCTGCCTGCTCCAGTGCCTACCTGCCTGCCTCCACCCTGTCCAGTTTGTCCAAATTTTGTATTAAAATCATCTTCTACTTCGTTCGTGTGTTCTGCTTTTTGGGTCCAAACACTATCCGTGACAGTACAAACTGGCCACTATGGACCCAGCAGACACAGACCGTTTTGCCAGTGCCATCTCAAGTCAAGGAGCCATGTTGGGGAAACATGAAGATCTCCTTCAAGGTCTCGTGCAGGGCCAACAAGCCGCTGCTAATCAAATTGCACAACTCGGCTCCATGATGCAAGAGCTTGCTGCCAGCTTCTCAAGATTCACTTCAGCCCCTGTCCTCGTTCAGCCGGACCCGTCACTTCAGTTTGTAGTTGAAGTGGATGCCTCAGATGCTGGAGTGGGGGCCGTGCTATCCCAAAGATCTCCTTCTGATCATAAATTGCACCCATGTGCATTCTTTTCTCGACGTTTGACTCCAGCTGAGCGTAACTACACTATTGGCGATCGTGAACTCCTTGCGGTGAAATTGGCTCTGGAGGAATGGAGACACTATTTGGAGGGCTCGGAACATCCTTTCGTAGTGTGGACAGATCATAAAAACCTTTCATACATACAGTCAGCTAAAAGGTTGAATTCTCGCCAGGCTCGTTGGGCTATGTTTTTTGGACGCTTCAATTTTACCTTAACTTACAGACCCGGATCAAGAAATGTCAAGCCCGACGCTCTCTCTCGACAATTCTCTTCCACAGACTTACCTGAACAAGATAACATTCTGCCTCCATCCTGTGTGGTCGCATCCATTACCTGGGAGATTGAATCCAAGGTTAAAGAGGCACAGGAATCTGAACCTGATCCAGGTAATGGACCCCCTAACTGTCTGTATGTTCCTCAGTCTGTCCGTCCACAGGTCCTGCAGTGGGTCCATACTTCTCGCTTTGCATGTCATCCTGGGATCGGCCGTACATCAGCACTCCTACGCCGTTACTTCTGGTGGCCCACAATGGAGAGGGATACCAGGGAGTATGTTCAAGCCTGTACAGTCTGTGCTAGGGGTAAAACATCCAACCAACGGCCGTCAGGACTGCTACGCCCCCTTCCTGTTCCCAGTCGACCATGGTCCCACATCGCCATTGATTTTGTCTCCGGTCTCCCTGCCTCTCAAGGTAATACAGTGATTCTAACCATCATTGACCGCTTCTCGAAATCTGTACATTTTGTGGCCCAAGCCAAGTTGCCCTCTGCCCAGGAGACCGCCGAGGCGTTGGTACAACATGTTTTCAGACTCCATGGAACCCCACTGGACATTGTCTCTGATCGGGGGCCACAATTCATTTCGCAAGTGTGGAGAAGTTTCTGTCAAGCCCTTGGAGCAAAGGTGAGCCTCTCATCGGGTTTTCATCCACAGACCAATGGACAGTGCGAAAGAGCCAACCAGGACCTCGAAGCAGCCCTTCGTTGCGTTGCAGCCCAGAACCCCTCTAGTTGGAGCCAGTACCTTCCCTGGGTGGAATACGCACATAACTCCCTTCCGTCTGCTGCTACTGGTATGACACCGTTTGAATGTGCTCTTGGCTATCTGCCTCCTTTGTTTCCGGAGCGAGAGAGTGATATTGCAGTGCCGTCAGTCAAAGACCACCTAAGCCGGTGCCGTCGCATCTGGAAGTGTGCCCGTGCCGCTCTTCTTCGTTCTTCGGCAAGAAACCGGGAAATTGCTGACAGGCATAGGAATCCTTCACCGCCGTACCAAGTAGGGCAGAAGGTTTGGCTTTCAACTAGAGACATTCCTTTGCAAGTGGAATCTAAGAAACTGGCTCCACGCTACATTGGGCCTTTTGAGATTCGGGAGATTATCAACCCCACGGTTGTAAGGTTGCAGTTACCTGCGTCAATGAGGATTCATCCTAGCTTCCATGTCTCTCAACTGAAGCCTGTTTGTGAGAGTCCTCTCTGCCCACCGGCCGAACCCCCTCCTCCCGCCCGGATTATTGATGACCACCCGGCCTTCCAGGTTCGCCGACTCTTGGATGTTCGCCGACGTGGTCGTGGTTACCAGTACCTTGTGGACTGGGAGGGATACGGGCCGGAGGAACGTTCCTGGGTTTCTCGTGCCCTCATCCTCGACCCTGATTTGATCGCGGAGTTTCATCGTGCCCATCCTGACCGGCCTGGCCGTCCGCCGGGTGGCGTCCCTTGAGGAGGGGGTACTGTCATGATCTGCTCCAGTCCTGCTGAGTTTTCTCCCCTCCCTTGTGTTCTCCTGGCTCCTCCCATCTGGGTATGGCTGTCCTCTGCACACCTGCCTTCCATTATTCAATCTCCTCCTGTATAAGAAGAGCAGCTCCACAGCCACTCCTCGCCAGTTTGTTTGTCTACCTACCCTATCCTGTCTGTTCCCCTGCCTGCCTGCCTGCCTGCTCCAGATCCTGCCTGTTCCCCTGCCTGCCCGCCTGCCTGCTCCAGTGCCTGCCTGCTCCATTGCCTGCCTGCTCCATTGCCTGCCTGCTCCATTGCCTGCCTGCTCCAGTGCCTACCTGCCTGCCTCCACCCTGTCCAGTTTGTCCAAATTTTGTATTAAAATCATCTTCTACTTCGTTCGTGTGTTCTGCTTTTTGGGTCCAAACACTATCCGTGACATTTTTATTGTTTTGAAATGTGAAAAAACAAACTAGTTCACGTACTTGCTTTTATTAACCCGATTAAACAGATCAGAAAGAAAGAAAATATTTTTATTGCCATTGTCTGTGAACAAAATTCACAAACCAGGAACTTGCCTTGGCAGTAAGGTGCAATATACAGCGATATACAATAATAACAGAAAGGTAAAAAGTATAGACTATAATAAAATAAAATAAGGGCATGCAAAATAAAATATGTGTAGAATAAAATAAAATAAATAAATATGTTGTAAAAGCATCGATTCAGGAGAAAATGAGACCACAGCGCTTTCTCTGCATCTATTTATGGAATGTTTCATTCTAGGAGAAGCAGAGATCTGTGGAGCAGTAACCCTTTCATATTCATATTCACAATATGAATGCATGTTTAATGCCATACTGTGGAACATTCCAGGGAAATAATGAATATGATCTTCATCAATTAGGGCAGGAAGTGTAACATCCACCAGAAATGTTCCATAGTGCACCTTCAAATGAAGTATAGGTTCTATTACAACACAACAGATGCAAACACTAATCACTCGCCTGATGTTCAGAAATGTAAAAAAAAAATACATCACTGTTAAAAAGTCAGTTGTATGGTGTAACAAAACTAGCCTGTATGCCATAATTTGGGTGAGTGAATGAGAATACATTTGCTCACCATAATGCATTTCATTACTTGAGTAAAAGTACAAATTCACCTGGTCAAATAGATCTATAGATAGATAGATAGATAGATAGATAGATAGATAGATAGATGGTCATTTATACCGTCAACTTCTTGGCCTCTTCTAAAGGCAAAACGGACATTGTATTTTGGTCTTATCCTGTTCAGTCCAACCAATAAAACTTGTGTAAACGATGTAAAAGATTACATTAACCCTCGTGCTCTGTTCGTTTGAGAAATGCACATTTGTTCAAAGAGCAATACATGTTTTCATATCAGGAAAGAAATACTTAGAAATAAATATTTTAATTCAAAGAATTTGCATAAATTGTATGTTAGATGATATTTCATAAGTTTCACAGTGATGGAAAAAAAAATCTAGATGGCATCAAATGGACCTGAAGATAGCGGAAGGGTTAAAGACAATAGACAGATTAGGGACAAAATGCTTTGAAAACAGTGAAGCTTTCCAGGTTAAATAAAGGTCAATAATCAATAAACTCACAAAAGCAACGAGTAATTAGAGGCTTTTTAGAACTGTAGGAATAGAAAGTAGGCTAATAGTTCAGTGAAATGTAATTGATTAAAAGAAATTAGATCAATTTGACTACCTCTGCTATTATGCATGGTTAGTGTACAGGACACTAACACGATGCGATTTAACAGTCGGCTTTGTTCTAAACAAAGACAAATCAGTGCTTGAAGAAACACACGAGATCAGCAAGGAGTATCTGATCAGAGCGGCTATTGTGAGGCAGGACAGAGGCGACAGATGGCCTGATTGTGTGCTTTGTGGAGTGGAGTGCTTCACCTGGCCATGCTAATTCCCCCCCGCCTCATCCGAACAATAAGAAACACACAAATACAAATAACAGACAACATCTCCTCTCCGTCCCTGGTGTCTCCAAGCATGTTCCCACTCGGGCTGGCAGAACAAGTGGTGAGAGAAATGGGGGTGTGAGCAGCATTTAGTGTTCCTCTATGCATGGAAGATAGGTGATGTATTTATAGTGGTTTGACAAACAATGGGGTGTGTTTGGAGCTGAAATAAATATGGCTTGTTACATGTATACTACAGCGGCGTGAGTGTGTGTGTTTACTGTGGGTGCGTCCGCTGAGGGCTTGTGTTTAATTAAGGCTATTACCTGCTGTGCCGTGGACACCGTGTCAACAGTGGTGGAGGTAATAATAACAGTGGCATATTGCTCTATGATAAGAAAATTCAGTTTATTCAGAAGTTACACATTTTATTTTCTTCTTTTCAGTTAAGTATTGGGCTACTGCTTTCTTCTGCTTGTTTGATTATGTGGGTTCAATATGGATATCCCACTTATCCATGTATCTCAGATGTGAAACTCTAACAATGGGAACAATAGATGGATACCTGTGGTGTGTATTTTTAGCTGAAGCAAAAAAAAAAAAAAGGGGGATGACAAGGAGATGAATGACAGGGGTGGACTATCAAGGACTGGTTTGAAATAACTTTGGACATTCACAAAATAGAAAATTTGAATATTATTTTGAACTTAAATATGGATAAAATTGGATCGTTACATAGACCCAACAATTGTAAACAAAAACATTCTAAATTCCAGAATGGAGGCAACAGTGAAGTGGAACATGATTTGATTTCACTGGAGAAATTTGGATTCATCTCAGAATATCATATGTTTCATAATAAAATATGAAAAACCCAGGTGGTTTTGGTAAATGAAAACCACTCAGACACATGTGAGTGATATTAGAGCCTGCTTTAATCACATTTAACATTATATTTTACATTATATGTTCATTTAATTGGAAATTATTACAGACACTTTGTAGAATTTTGATGAAGGAAAAATATGGATTTTTTTGCTTTTACTAGACAAATATTTCAAGAAATGTTGACCACACTAAAGTTTTCCAATTCATCTGCAGATATATTTTATAATTTTAGCACTAATTTTACTTTTCTCAAGTTCAAATACAATCTTGAGACTAAGAGACTGTATTTTGTTTTTCCAATTGTTTGTAATAGAAGAGCAAATTCAACATTTTGGTTTATTTGACATTCAGTATTGACATAAAATCAATAGCATTTAGATCTGATGTTAGTTAATCAACATTCTGATGACATAATAATGTAAATGATCTGTAGGTTGGGGCTTTCCTTTTTAGTTTATCTTTTCACTCTCTGGTCTTGTTCTGTTCTGTTTTTCTGTGAGGAAAAAAAAAATACAATGTGTGTTCCAGTTGGTATTCTACACAGAAAATGGAGGTGTAACTCTTAAGTGGTATAAACTAGTGTTTTTACAGTCAGAAGCAGTATTTTTGCCACAAGCTAAAACCACTTCTAAGGCGTGGTTTTAATCCAAGGTTAACGTCTAAAAACAACCCTTAATCCTAGTAAACAGTAGTATTTTCCTTAGGGCTTTAGTGTGTAGCTAAAATCAGCCCGCCGCGTTTGCACATCATTTATGAATGGAACTGTGAACGCCTTACATCAGTCTGTGTATATGTGAATACGCAATGTCCTCCACACCACGAGGCAGAAGTGAGCATCTGTTACAAACAACCACCAGCTTCGTAGATGTGACGCCTTTGACCCAGGACCTTTCAGTGTATAACAGTTGTTTTCATTAATGCATTCTCCAAACCTGTGTTTATTCTCGTAGCAGGTTGAAGCCTATCCCTTCTACTTTATCCCTTCTACTTTGCACCTTAACAGGATTGGACCTGCTACCCAAACAAAGCCAACAAAGATTCATTTAAATAGAAACAGTTGTTTTACAGCCATATCACATTCAACACTAATACATTCAGACTAGTTTTAATACATTTAGTTAGTGTTAGTTGGTGTAATCCCTCATTCACCCAGGAGTGTTGCATTGTACAAAAGGTTTCAAAGGTTGTCATCTGGACAGTTTTGAAAATCAAGAGGTTTCGACTTCCATCCAAAAGTCTTTCTCCTGATTGAGAAGGACTTTCGCATGGAAGTCGAAACCTCTTGATTTACAAAACAGTGTCCAGATGACGACCCATAAAAAAGAGATATTCATGTTTGTCAATGCTGCCAATGCATCACAGAAGGTGAAAAAAGTAAGAATGGCACACTGCGTCCTTCATTACATTTTCATCTTATTTCTGATTGAGCATATTCTGAATAATTCCATGTAAGATATGAACCACGTCCTGCATGTTATATGTCTGCTGATAAGCACAGGCCTAATACAGAGATAGCCCAAACATCAGGAGACTGATGTGACGAGCCTGATCAAACAGGAAGTGCTGTGTGATTGTTATGATATCCAGTATCCATTAGGCAGAGAGCTTTGTCTCATTCTACATTCATGACTAATGACCAAACCACTATTCTCGCTGTCGAAAACAAAAACAAATAATTGGAGATTTTTCTATTTGAATCTGCCAGGCCTGACTGTATAATATAATAAAAAAATAATTATACAAAAAATGTAAATTTGAATCAGTTGCATCCTAGAATTTGATGTTGTTATAATTTCAGATGGAGGGCAGGGGGCTTTAAATACTTAACAGGAGTTTCAATTCAATTCAAAATATTAATAATAAACAACATATTTTGTTTTGAATTGTTAATTGCTAAGGCAACGGTTCTAACTTTTCAATATTGTGAAACCCATGGAAAAATGAAGAAACAGAAACTGACCAAAATACATTTTATGGTACAAAGTCCCTTCAACTGACATATCTTTGAAGTTGAATAATTGCACCACTTTCTGAAGCTATTATGAGAAAACAAATTTGTTCACTATCAGAGAAAACATTGAACAGTGTGCCAGTTTATCTTTCATGTGGATATGCTTATAATCATAGATATGTTACCAAAAACAGGTCAAAACAACTGTAATCTAACAGTTGTACAGCAAATTCTCCCATATTACAATCTGTTTTCCAGCTCAATTTTAAACTACATGTGGTATATGATGTTTTACGTGAAGGCAAGCTACAAAATCTAAAAATGAAACATAATCAACAGGCTTAACCATATTTCAAAATTTGGCAGCACTGCTCCCACAAGAACCAGTTTAATCCACTTACACTCTGTCACGCTGATAATTACAAATGCAATCTACATTCTCTCAGTGCTAGAAACAAAACGGTCAAAACAAAACCCTGTATATTCTTTTGGCTGTGACCACAAAGGTGCAATAAACTCCATGTAAGATGATTGCTGTGTGTCATCATGTGTCCCTCGAGCAGCCGAGTCTCAGGAGATCAGCTTGCGGCCCACACCAGTCCAAATAATAGACACCATGGAGAATGCAGGCTGAGAGAAACAAAACCAACTGTTCAGCTGGATTCAACCTTTTGCTCGGACCAAATTTTGGCTCAAACTGTTCAGAATTATCAACTTCACAAAAAACAGTTCTGAAGATGGCTCGCAGATAGCAGCCAAAACCTGTCAAGGTAAATACATCTCAAGTTTTCTGACTAGAAGAAAACATATATACTTTATAAATAAATAAAAAAAACTTACATTCAAGCAAGCAGTTTTTATTGGCGTCAAATACGTGAAATAAGCCTTCATACAGAGTATGAAGGCTTATTTTATACCTATTTTACAACAGATTGCTTATAATTAATAAATACTAAAGACTGTGTTTCTATGCGTTTATCTTGACATTTTCTGATCAACCATCAACTTGCATTTTGAGATTTCCATTTGAATCAATAAATAGGGTTAGGGTTAAAAGCGTAAGAAAGCTCCATGGGTGTCTGAGCAGTGATGTGTGAATAGTGAAGATCAACCCACTAAAGTTTGGGTTAGAGGCTCTGTAGGTGTCCATGCTCTCACACACACTGACATTTAGAAAACAGCAGCTTGTCTTTTCGCTGAATGTTTCTGATGCTATACTGTACAAAGAGTGGAAGGCATGCAGACACGTAATAGTTTCTGAATGGAACTGTGTAAGCCTCAGCCCTCCATGCACCATCCACAAACCATGAGGCGGCTGTGAACATCTGTTACCATAGCAACACGTGTGACCATCTGACCCAGGACATTGCAGTGAAGAACACTGGATTACACTCGGCACCCTCACACATGTTCATTAGTTCATTCATAACACACTCTCATATTGGTGGGTCTGGAGTCTAACTTCAGCAGGGTCGTGAGTGCAATCATTTGGAGTGTGCCTGAGGCTACTATTAGGCCGATAGCCTATAACCTCTCACTAAAAACAACAACAAGCTTCTGACAAACAAATTTTGTTTGTCCGAAGCTCGTTCCTGTTTTCATCTTTGAATGCAGCTCAGCCTTCGCTCTGGGAGTGGGGCTGTGAGCTGCCACTACAAACAAAAGGGCCGCCCCTGTGTGGACATGTCATGAAGCAACAGTTGGTGTGAATGGAGTGGAACATACCTTCTGCTGCCTGCGTGCCATGTCTGTGGGCTGTTTGGCATTAAAAGGGTATGCGATGCAGCGCATAACGAACACGTAGAGCTGTAGCCTCTTCTTCCTTTCCTCTTCCTCCCGCTGTAGCTTCTCCAGGTCCTCTTTTTCTTTGTCGCTGCCAACAGAAGGGCTGGGGCTCGAGGGCCGCCCTCCACCGCTGCTACCGCGGCCCCGAGGCTGTAGCGCACCGCCACCTCCGCTGGATGTCTCCGCTGCTCGGGCCGGGGACAGACGCGCCCCGGCGGTGCTCTTTGGGGCTGCCGCCTCCCTGCGCTCCACCTCCTGCACCTCATCGCCTTCCTCCTCGCTGGAAGACGGGTCCAACATGCTGCTGCTGAGAGACAAGCGGAGCAGGAGAGCAGATGTCGACGCACCACTGAGAAGTCTCCTGTTGCTTCAGGGAACGACCACCCCTGTCACGAGGCGCGCTCACGGAGACAGCGCGCACACATAGACACACATTTGCACACACAGACACGCACGGGCCAGATTCGGTCAGGTCCACTCTGGTGTGGGTGTGCGAGGACCGAGTGAAGCGCTGTAGGAGGGGTCTCTGTAGACAACATGCAGCGCAGGGGGAGGGGGAGGGGAGGAGCTGTCCGTGGTGCTGAAGCCTGAGCCACGGCGCTCCCGCATCAGTCTCCAGCCTGCCACCTGAGGACCAGATGCACTCCCCCAATCACTGCTGAAAACTGTGTAACTTTATGTGTTTCTCTGAGAGCAACAAGTGGTCTAAAACTTTAATATTACTGAGGGCAACGTACGTCCTACTTCCTCTAAAGAGAAATATACAGCCTAGTTTGTCCTCTGTAATGCTGTTGTTTGTGCAGTGTACAGAAGGACTCAAAATAAGACCAGTGGGAAACTATGAATTGTCTTTGCCACATCACAATCTACCGGCTGGAGTAACTTTACACTTTACACACATGCATTCATCAGTTTATATGCTTTGTGTTGAAAAAAGAAAGGTTGCTTCCTTTTGTATTTTTTTTTTTTTTTTGGCTTATATTATTCCTGAAATATAAGCCAAAATAGACTAAATTCAGCAGTCCATAAACAGTCCATGTACAGATCCACAAAAACTCACTCCAAACTGCAGCTACAACATCGAGATTCTGGAAGAAGTGCTCAAGATTTTACTATCTTGATATGTCCTCATGGATGCACAATTTTTGGCTTTCCTCAATAGAAAACATATAGCCTGACATTCTGATTAGTCTGAGAGGGAATAGAAGGGGCTGTGGCCGTTTGGGTTTCTTGACTGTTGTTTGTATTACTTTATTTTGTTATGACTCTTTTTACTTTTTCATAAATGGATGGTCATGCAGAAGGTTCACACGGAAGTCAGCAGGATTCCCTACCACTTATAAATAATTAAACAAATAAAATGATGGCAGATGGGATAAAAATCTAATTTAGTCCAAAAATCTATCAAATAAGTGGAATTTGAGGATTCATCCTCTGAATGTTTATCTTAGCAGTTTTTTAATTTGTCCTGTAAATTGTTCATTTTTTTCTGCTTTTGTTTCTTTTTTGTTGAGGCAATGGTGATCATTTAGCCCCTCAAAACTGCTTTAGCTGTGTTCCAGAGAATGAGGAGAGGTTTCTCCATTGTCGATTTTTCCTAGATAAGTCTCAATTTCATTTGAAAAAAAACTTTGGGCCTCAGGCAGTGGTTCCTAACATTTTTGTCTCGAGTACCCCCTAAGGTTTGTTTCACACTCAGAGTACCCCTTAATTTAGTTTGAGGCAAATAAATGGGCTTACTAGTAAAATATAGTCAATTATTATTAATATATTTATTGTTGTATTATATTTATGGTCCAAAATGATGGTACATTCACAACTAATGACTCTTGAAGTAAATTTCATACCCCTTGGTACCCCTTGGTAATTCCTCAGGTACCCCTTGGAGTCCCTGCACCCCTGGTTGGGAAACACTGCCTTAGGCAGGGTACACCCTGGATAGAGGCAGCTTGTTGCAGGGCTAACACAGAGACATAGACATGGACAGACCACCATTTACACTCAGATTTGTTCTGTGTGGGCAATTTAGAGCTGCCAATTGACCTACACATGCATCTCTTATTTTTTATTTTTTATTTTTCAACAAATGGTCATTAAGCAGGCTAGCATTAAACCTCCCCTAAACCCTTGAAGTGTTTCCCCCCCCCCTTTTTTTCCTAAGTCTACAGTAGTGGTAGACTTCTATTAGCCCTTTTTGTTGGGAGCTCTGTTCACTTTAGTGGAGAACAAGGGAAAGATCTCTAAATTTTATTATAAAGTTGGTTAATTTATGTAAAATGTTCAATGGTCATGTGCACCAACAAGTATAATGCACTAATCTCCTGCGCGGCCTGAAATTGGCTTCATAGTCCATTTATAAGTTGTTTGCTAATGAGACTGCACTATGCAAACTAATACTACCGGATGGAGGATTACAACCCATAGCAGCTTCTGGAATTAGGTGAATTACTGTATAACCAAGTTTAGTCCATTTTTGATGTTCTAGGTCATTTAAATGGGTTTCTTGTAGGTATATTCTCATTTTTGTTAGTAATTTTCACCATTTAATCAGGTTTTTAAAAATTGGACACTTCAGCTCTGTGTCATGAATGCACATTTGAGGTGTAAAACTGTGAGTATTGAGCCAACAGTAAGCATCTTCATTATATTTTTATAACACACATGCACTATCACATTGCTTAACTGTAAATGCTGTTTTGTGTGTCCTTGCAGACTGGCGGTAAGTGTCCATCTGACATGATCTACAAGACAAATGATAAAAGTGTTTAGGTGCAAATTGGTGCAAACAAGTGCTGCTTGTTATTAAAGAGCAATACAAATGTTAAGTGAATGAAACCTCCATAGGATCATGTTGTTTTTTTTCCTTCTGATGGTCGGTTGCATATCTGTGACAAAAAAGAATTTCCCCTTGGGGATGAATGAAAGTCATTTTGATTCTGTTTTGCCTCATAGTAGTCAAGGAAAGACTAGGGAGGAGGAAATGGTTAAAAACACTCACCTGTAAAATCATTCCTGTTCTAGGTTTTACTCTTTATTGCCACTCTATTGCACCTATTATTTATTTGCCTGGAGAGACCTCCTGCTTCAATTGTCATTATTAAGTCTAGTTTTTTGGGCATCCCAGGCATGATGTTTATTTCAATAACATCAAAGTAACAGAAACTCTTAGGGAACTCCCATCCACCACAACCGACCAGATCAGTGTTCCAGAAGTGCAGTTAATGTGCTGTTATGTATCAAATACAGCCTGCTATGGCCTGAAATGTCTTCATTGCAGATTGAAAATTTCATTCCAACGTCAACAGCTGTTGTCGATGAACATTTTTCCTGAGAGGGAACTGCTGAAATGCAAGATTGGCCCTAAACTGGCTGTATTGTATTTATATCAAGCAAACTATCCTTTTTCCCTTGGGCCTTATAATTGTAATTGAAATGTAGTTAAGTTGCATTGCCACTGACAGTTGCAAGAATAGGTGTGACACTGGAAGTTTAAATTTGTTTAAAGTATGGCCTGGAGATGTTCAACACATGTATAGTTCATTCAAGCCTACCTTTGCTTCTGCTGTAGGGACTCAAATTATTCTTCTAATGATGTACAGTAGGCCTAGGTAATGAAGGATAGATAGCAATTTCTCTATCAACCAGAGATACTATATGAGCCTGCGATGTAAACTTTATGCTGACTGTGCTTATACATCATGAAAATAACAGCTGATAAAAAGTTGCAATAATCCAGATAATCATTTTAATCAATTTAAACTAACAGTCCATCATCTTCCGCTTTATCCGGGGCAGGGTCGCAGCGGTAGCAGTCTAAGTGGGCATGCCCAGACTATACCTCTTCACGTAGACTTCCTCCAGGTATCCCAAAGTGTTCCCATTAGCCAGCTGAGAGACATAAGTCATTCCTCTAGCAGGTCCTGTGTCTTCCACAGGGTCTCCTATTGATGGGACATGGCCAAAACAGCTCTCCAGGGAGTTATCCAGGAGAGGCACTATATATGCTACAACAAGGGAAATAAAGAGCACATACTGTAAGTCCAGGTCCATTTAGTCCAGTCTAGAGGCCATCACAAAGAGAGCCTAACCCATTTTACCATTGCAATAAACCCTCCATCCTTATTCTCTTCTTAAAAAGAGGGACCAACACCCCAATCTGCCAATCTAGAGGTGCTGTTCCAGACCGCCACTCGATGTTGCAGAGACGTGTCAGCCAGAACAGCCCCATAACATCTAGGTTGTCTCTGGAGGAACATAACCAGGTATTAAAAAGAAGTGGTGCAATCAACAACACTGTTTTGTATCACAACATGGACAAAGACTTCAACTAAATGGATGACACTTTTGTGAAAATCAACAGCTGGGAGTCGCTGAGAGCATATTCAATTTGAAAATCCATCATGTTCAAATGTTGATGATTTTTAAAATTCTGTTACATCTAATGTTTTGAATGTTCTGGACACCAATGCTCCTGAAGGTTAAAATGGTTATAAATAAGCAGAAGGCGCCATGGATGAATAATGAAACAGTCAGGGCACAGAAAAAGGAATGCCGCAGGGTGGAGCGAAAATGGCGCAGGTCAAAGCTCCAGATTCAAAAAGAGACTTATAGAGTACAACCTCATTTTATGTAAAATAAGGGAAAGATTTTTTTCTGAAATAATTGGAAGTTGCAGTAACAATTCACATGTCCTGTTTGCCACAGTAAACGGATTAACAAACCCTCCAGTTCAGTTGCAGTTAGTATTAAGTTCCACAGCTAAGTGCAATAAGTTTGCTATATTCTTTAATGACAAGGTTCAGGGCATTAAAAATGCCATGAATTCCACACTGCAAATAATAACCCTAAAACCACCTCCACATTTAGAGCTGACTCACTTTTGCACCTGTAAGTGACAAAACTGTTCAACAGATCATCACCAGTCTGAGTTCTGCTTGAGCTGCCTTGAAGTGTTACCCACCAGATTTCTAAAGTCTGTGCTGAGCCATTTGTTAGCACCACTCACTTACATAGTTAACATGTCACTTCAATCTGGAACATTCCCAAGGGCCTTGAAAACTGCAGTCGTCAAGACTCTCCTAAAGAAGAGCAGTCTTGATGCCTCAGTACTGCCATTTTCAGGCAAAGTCCTCGAAAAGGTTGTTTACCAACAGCTCACTGACTTCCTCTTAATAAACAACTCATTTGATGTTTTCCAGTCAGGTTTTAGACCTCATCACAGCACTGAGACTGCTCTTATCAAGGTGACAAATGACATCCGCCTGAACACTGACGCGGGCAAAGCCTCAGTCTTAATTCTGTTATATCTGAGAGCTGCTTTTGACACTGTCGATCATGGGATCCTCTAACAGAGACTAGAGGACTGGGTGGGCATCACTGGCACCGTCCTAAATTGACTCTGTGCACAGAGCGTCAGTTGGGTTGTTATATATTAGCATTAGCATTGAGACTCAAACACATCCCTTTACAAACACACAAGTGTCCTTTGGTGAAGTACTCACTTGTTTTGTAAAGTCTTTGACACATTTCAGACACATCCAGTACAGCTCACTGTTCACTGCACGATCTGTCAGGATTTATTCATTTTAGACTGACTAGACAAAAACCCCATAGAAATGAATTAGACAGGAAGTATTGAGCTAGCCATTTTAAAAAATAAACAGACCAACTGCCACCTTGTGCACAGAGTAAATTGGTCCTACTTTAAGGACAGGACTTTAAGGACAGGAGGTTCTTTGTTGAGATTGGTAATTGTGTCTAAGACCACATGAGCTTGACCTGCCCCAAGGGTCAATCCTGGGACCCCTTCTGTTCAACCTGCCGTTAGGTCAGTTAATACACGGCACAAATGTGTTTTATCACAGCTCTGCAGGCGACACTCAGATCTATGTCTCACTGACAGCAGGTGAATATGGACCAGTGGATTCACTCTGTCACTGCATCCAAGAGATCAGTGTGTGGATGCAAAACAATTTTCTCCCGTTAAACTCGGAAAAAACGGAAACCACCATCTTTTAGCCGCAGAAGCATCAAGTTCACGTGAGCACGTCCAGAAGGCTCTCTCAGCCTGTGAAACCCCGAGGTCAAAATGGGATACACCTCCAAAGGTGTAGAGAATGACCAAGCAACGATCCTGTGAGACTTCCAGATACAGACTGACAGAATGGTGGACATCGTTGTGGTGGATAAAGAGGAGGTTGTCGTGGCGATACTAATTGATGGCAACATCAGGCGAAAAGAACAAAAGAAACTAGAGAAATACCAAGGGCTCAGAGAAGAGATGGAGAAGGCCTGGAAGGTGAGGGCCAAAGTGGTGCCCATGGTGATGGAAGCAGTTGGGGTAGTGACCCCCAAACTGAAGGAGGCTACAGCAGATCCCTGGAGGAACATCAGACATCTCAGTACAGAAAAGCGCAGTGCTAGGAACAGCTAAGATACTGCGCAGAACCCTCAAGCTCCCTGGCCTCTGGTAGAGGACCCGAGCTTAAAAAGGGATGACACCACCAATTAAATATTACAGATTTTTATTTATTTATTTATTGTACCATTAGAATGCATTATATATAATTATTATGAACTCATACTATTATTTATCCAAGATAATTCCACTGAGATCACACTTTATTAGAGGAATTACTGGCCATGTTTTTTACTGGTAGGACATACCACCGGTTCTCGATTTGTAATTTGTAGGTTGATTATTTTGTAATAAAATAAAATAAAAACAAGCTAATTTGTTTAAAAATAAATTTAAAAAACAAATAATAATAATAATAATAGTAGTAGTAGTAGTAGTAGTAGTATGAGTAATTAATTATAATGAATAACAGACACTGAAAATTGTCCAGGCCAAAATCCACAAATGACGATGAGATAGGCATGATAGGCATAATCTTCTGCTTTCACCGGTCACCGGCTAATTTAGTTATTTTTACCTGTTTGATTATGATCTTAGTGAAAAATTAAATAAATAAACCTTTAGCTTTAAGGGCAGCGATCATAGCCGACGCACAACCTTGCGTACGGAAGCCCCGCCCACATGTTTAAACCCCACCCCCTTCACTCACTGTTTCTCACTGCTACGCCGTCACTGACCCTGCTTTACCTCAGACCCCTGGGAGCTTTTCCTGGACATTTGCTGCAAAGAAAAACAAACAACAATTGATGCAGCTGTCTCTTAGAAGTGCCTGCTATTGATTGTTTTATTGCCCCATGATACGACCAGGTTGTGGGAAAGCTACAAGGAGAGAGGGACGCTCCAGCGGTGTTTGACTTAATTCAACCACAACAATGGCAGCGCATGATTTCAATTTCTTGCTGGCGACTGATTCGTACAAGGTAAGGGCTGCAAACGGGTCTCGTTCTCATCCTGTCATCTTTGTTCTCGTCTCTTACTAAATCCTTTCTGCAGCAATGGGCTGTAGGGCCATGCTAAATGTCATCCGTGTTTTGTTTGTGCAGAATAGCCACACAAGCTACTATTACGGTGAAAGTCCACATGCATGCACGAGTAGAGGTCAAAGCTTCATCTTGAGTCATTTTTCAAAATCTTTTTTCTCCCCGTATATTGTTATGAAAGCCTTGCCTTTTAGTGCATAAACGCGTGCTAGAACTTATTATAATTGTTTTAGTAATTTTTGAACCACAAATCTCAACCCAGGATTCAGAATTTAAACAAAACAGGTCATATCACATGTGTTTGTTACACCATAAAATACCTTTTCAAATAGTGTCAAGTCATTAAAAGAAACAAAAAGCTTTGTCAGTATAATGATGTGCCAGAGTTTTAGCTTTCGTTTTCCCAGATCTGAACGTGAAAGCTCAGTAGTGAGGCAGTTCAGTTGTATTGCATGGCACCATTATGGTTTTGTATTGGTTTGTATCAAACTACATACTTGTAGTAGGCCTGTAGATGTATTAATTTGTGATGATGTAATGAGAGTATTCGTACAGCACATGGCCGGATTGTCATTAGAGCATTCCTTAGATTTGAACTCCAGCACGGATTAGCCTTTACCAGAATAATACTTTTATTTTCCACATACCGGTCGCATTATCCTGATTATCTCACAGCACTTGCAAGGGCTAAACTTTTTGTCACCCCAGAGTCATTACAGCTGGTCATTACAGCTGGATTGCATTGTCAGACTCCCCTTTTCTGAAATAATATTCTTTAAAACCAATAGCAATGACTTTTCTTTGTATACTCCAAATAGTCTCTGGCCTGGAGAAGGTGCAGATTTACACTTTTAATGCTAATATTGTATAATTGGTTTACTTGCTGTAATTGTTTACTCACAGTTTAATCTGGCTTGTTTCTATTCCATTTAGCCTCACACATATTAGGTCTAGACACAGCATGCATGTGCCAGGTTTTCCTAAAGTCAGCCTTGTGAATTCCTGATCACCTCCAGGGTGTACTGTTTAAACATAAAAAGTACAATCAGTAAATGCACAAGATCAGAACCTCACACTCAAGTTTTGCTGTTGTTTGTTTTGTTTGTTACGTAGTACAGAATGTGAAATACTGATTAGAGACAATTGATGTTCATTCATTCACAGGGTTATTCATCTGTAGATTACTGGTGGTAAGAGGACTGCCTAACGTTGTTTTTCTTTCTTTTGCATTAGATCACACACTACAAACAGTATCCTCCAGATGTCAGCAAAATCTATTCCTACTTTGAGTGTCGGCGGAAGAAAGGCTCCCAATTCAATGAAGTGGTCTTTTTTGGTCTGCAGTACCTGCTGAAGAAATATCTTACAGGTACGTTCATTGTGTGAATTGTGATCTAAAATTCCATATACTGTTCTACAATTTGTTTTTGTTACAGGCCGTGTAATCACAGAAGATAAAATTCAAGAAGCCAAGCTCTTTTACCAGATGCACTTTAAGCAGACTGTATTTGATGAGGAGGGCTGGAGAAAGATCCTTGAGGTATCATTCGTACTACACTGACCAAGTAAAGTTTATTTGGAAAAATGTGATGAACTTCTATTTTTGTTTGGCAGAAACACGATGGACATCTGCCGATCCGTATCAAGGCTGTACCTGAAGGCAGGATCATCCCAAGAGGCAATGTGCTGTTCACTGTGGAAAACACAGACCCAAGCTTCTTCTGGCTGCCCAACTATATTGAGGTAACCCTAGTTAACCCTGTAAAAGTCAGTCAATTTGTTGGACATTTTGGACATTTGTTTGTTTTTTTGATGGGTTGTTTGTTTTTTTCAAAATCCTCTGAGGCGACTGTTGTGATGTTTTGTCATACAGATAAAATAAAACTGGGTTTTATGACAATACAGAGAGAAATATTAAGACTTTGTCCATAGTGATGCCTTCTGGGTTAGAGTTATGGTTTTGATTCTTTTGACAGTTTTATTAAATATCTAAAGAAGCCCCCTAACAGCCAATTATTTCTCTGCTCACTCCTCTCCAGACTATGTTAGTCCAGATGTGGTATCCCATTACTGTTGCCACCATTTCCAGGGAGTTCAAAAAGATCTTGGCCAAGCACCTCAAAGCTACATCCGGTAGTTTTGAAGGCCTCAATGAGAAGCTCCATGACTTTGGCTACAGAGGAGTCTCTTCACAAGAGGTCATGAACACTATATTGGCAGATCATATGCAGTAAAAAAAAATGTTTTACATCATATTGGCTTTTTGTACCTTCTTATTTTAGTCTGCAGCTCTAGGGGGAGCAGCTCACCTGGTGAACTTCTGTAGCACAGACACAGTGGCTGGGCTGTTGATGGCACAACGCTACTATGCCTGTCCCATGGCCGGTTTCTCAATCCCAGCAGCAGAGCACAGGTAGTATAACTTTCCTAAAAAAGAAACTTAAGGATCAGAAACTTTAAAGTTTTTTTTTTAAGTTTAAGCTTTAAGATGCTTTAAGTCTTAAGCACTCCTTCAAGCAAACATTCAAGCCTATGTCAGGTGTTAAGGGAAACACATCCATGCTTGAATTCTCATTGCCCTTTTGCATTTGCCGATCCTGTAACTTTTTTAGTCCCAGCCCTGTCTCCCCAGGAAGCATTTATGTAGTAGAAGACCTTGCATGAGATGTATGTGGTGTCTACAGTGAGCTGACAGTCGACATAAATACAACTAACACACTAGTTGAAAGCGGGTGTCACAGAGTTTCTATTTGGTTATAAACATAAATACTGTGCCGTGGTTATGAGATTCACCTCATCCCTCAAAAAGTTATGTGTGTGGTGGACAGTGCATGTAACAAAGCTAGGATTTGCTTGTAACAGCTTCTCTTTGTCTCTTTAGTACCATCATATCCTGGGGAAGAAATCGTGAGAAAGATGCATTTGAGCAGGTCTTGGACCAGTTCAGCTCAGGACCTGTATCAGTGGTGAGTGACAGCTATGACATCTTCAACGCCTGTAAGCACATCTGGGGGGACAAGCTGAAGGAGCGAGTGATGGAGCGCAGCCAGGACTCATGTCTGGTCATTCGGCCAGACTCAGGAGACCCTGCCGAGACACTCATTGAGGTACTTCACAAAATATTTATGTGATAACGAACTTGTAAAGTTTTATCCTGTCATACCAATCTTAAAATGTTTTATTCTATAATTTCTTAAAGGAAAGGTATGTAGCCTGCACTCTTAGATCCTGTCAAAAGGAACTAGAATCACAACTAATCCTATGTTGCCAGTGTCTTAACCTGCGTAGAGGACACCTTTATGTTTTCCTCTTTCTCTGTATATGGACAGGTCATGTCTCATGTTCAGCTCAGAACCTCCAGATTTTCTCAGTGAGCACTGATTCATGATCGGTGCAGGTGCTGGGATTTAGGTAGAGACTGTTCGGATCAGAGAAAGGCCACACAGGTTTAAACCATCTGGATTTCAGCTTTGAAACTGGCACCAAATTTTAACCATCATGTACAATGCTTTTGTAATTATTAATAAATCAGCCTTACAATTGATATCAGCAAAACCTAGTTTTAATTTGAACATAATAACCTGGTATCTGGGGACAAAAATAGGTTATGGTAATGAATTTAAAATCAAAGTCTTACGTATTCCTTTAAAAAAAATATTTTTACAATCACGCAGAAGAACCATTGAAAATTCTTTGTGAGAGTAAAATAAGTAAACCGTGGCAATTCTTCTTTTATATAATGGCTTATCACCTAACAATCTTGCCCTCAGGTCATAAAGATTCTGGAAGATTGTTTTGGCTGCTCCAAGAACTCTATGGGTTACAAAGTGCTGCCCTCCTATCTGCGTATTATCCAAGGAGATGGAATAGACCTCTGCTCTATTAATGAGGTAAGCACATTACAATGTCCATAGTAAGTGATTTAATAGTCTTTGTTACTGCTTATCTCAGTGACATAAGTCTTTTTTTTCAATCTGCCAACAAATACGTTTTTTGATAAAACATTAAAAAGGCCTTGTGTAAGTGGTCATGTTGTATAAACCAGTGTTTTTTTAAAGTATTTATTTTCTATTTGTTTATTTGCTCAGGACAATACATTAGCCATGGGCTAGTTTTCATCCGTTGTCCTGCATTCACTCTCACAAACGCATTTATTGTACATGTTTTTAGTGGTAAGGGAGGTACCCCAGAGGAAACCTATGCAGACACAGGGAGAACATGCAAAGTCCACACAGAAAGGCCCCACACTGCCGGAGAGTCGAACCTAGACTAACCTCTGTAACTTTTTATAATCGCATACTACGTGTGACATTTCAATGATCAGTGCCCCCTGCACATATCATACAATATTTAACAATTATTACATTTTTTCTTACACTGAAGCATGTGCATTATATTTCAAACATGTAGGCTAGCTTGTGAGATCCAAATAATTAAAATTATCAAGTAACTTCTTTTTTTTTTTCATAACTCTCTTCGTCATACGGCCATACCAGGGATGGTAGAAAGGCTTCAACCCATAAAACCATTTGCGCTTCATATGATTATGTTTTGTTCAACAGATTCTTCAGAAGTTAAGTGAAGAAGGCTGGAGTGCTGAGAACGTTCTCTTTGGATGTGGAAGTGCTTTGCTTCAGAAGCTCAACAGAGACACGCTGAGCTGTGCCTTCAAATGCAGCTATGTGGAGACAAACGGCAAAGGCGTATGTAATCAGCTTTACTTAATTTGTTTTGTCATTGTTCAGCTACACATCTCTTTGGGTGGAACTTCATTCATTGCTTATTGCAAGTGTTCACTTTATCTATGCAAGCCTTTAGAGCTTTGCTACTGAGATGCATTAAAAAGGGCCTACATTCCTTTTTTTTTTGCAAATACTACCCCCAAATATTCATGCCTGTAGATGGTTAAGCACCTTTAAATAACAAGATTAAAATTGCAATTATTGATTGCATTTAATTCAATTCAAATTATTCCTGTAACGCCCAAATCACATCAGCAGTTGCCTCGGTGGGTGACAATGAAACTGCAATTGGTCCATAATAGAAAAGCAGATTAAACAGAATTCTGTGCAAAAGAAATGCTTGTGCTAAATACTTGTATTTACTTTGTTGCAGATGGATGTGTATAAGCAGCCGGTGACTGATCCTTCTAAAGGGTCAAAGCGGGGCCGACTTTCTCTAAGGAGAAACTCCAGTGGGTTTATTGAGACGGTGGAGAGAGGCGCAGGGAAGCCAGAAGAGGTTTGTTCAGTATATTATTATAAAAAAGGTATACTGACCTATGGAAAGGGGAAACGGAAAAGTATGTTTTTATTACAACCATATGCATATTGCAACTATTAATTAATTGAACTGCAACCAACCCTTTCTAATCATGCATATAGTACACCACTTGTGTCAACAAAAACACTGTTATTGATGTATAATGTATTGTATTTTTCCATTACAAAAGGTTGTCTTATCTGTGCAGGATCTGCTTGTGACTGTGTTTGAAAATGGCATCCTCCTTCGAGAATATTCTCTGGACGAAATTCGAAAAAATGCTCGACTTCGGGACCTTGACCTAAGCCCCACTATGTACAACAGTGAGAAAGAACTGCTGGGGAAACATATTCTCAACGGATTGCACTGAGGCTGTGTGTCTGACTATGCAGCACTTCAGACTACTGTATAGTCCAGTGGACTGCTCCGTCAGACAAAATCGGCCTCATCCCTTCTCAGTTGTTTCCACATGGGGATATTTTCAAGTAGTCTTTGCTTCCTGGCAGGACATCAGTATTTGGGTTTGTCAACACACTTGCAGTTATGTGATCATTCCTACCTGTGGCTGCTGGTGGTGACCAAAACACTTATATCGTATCCAGACTTTGTTGTGTTTTTTTTTTTTTTCTCATCCTTAGAATAATTGATGTTTTTAATACCCTATTGTTTGTCTTGCCATTTTATAAGACAACATGCCAATTTCATCTATGAATAAGCTATGTCTCTCACAGCTAAGGCTGTTTTTTAACATGCAAACAGTATGATTTTATTAAAATGTTGTTTCTTTGATAAAATGTTGAATTATTATTGTTTACACTGTGATTTTTGTTACTGCTACATAAACAACATATCATATTGTAGAAAAGGTTTCAGGGGTTGCATGGACGAATGAGGGATTACATCAACATATCATATTGTTTTTGTTTTATCTTCTTTAACCATATGCTTTAGCTGCTATTTGGAAATTGCATGAACTTGAGCCAAGCAAGTAGCAAGTAGAACATGTTCTCATGAATAGAAAAGTAGCAATAGAAAAATATGAGGGGCCACATAGTCATGCGCTTAGTTCATAGAATTCCCCAAAATAAATAAAGGATTAATATATTAATTAATATAAATAACTAATATCTTATAATAATATCGTAAAAGAAAAAAAAAAAGTACCCTCTTCATACAGCACTCTTCCAGACGTGCAGTAGGCTTATGCGCAGAGAAAAGAAGAACACGGGGATCTTTTTCGCCCTCTGCTGGATTACTAACTAAATATACAGGGGCTGTCTGATCTACTCTGGTGTCAGTCGCATCTTTGATAATAGAAATAAACAGCGTCTGTGTTTCTGAATGATAAGGATAGATTTTGGGCCCTTGTGCTTTTACTCACAGATGATCACTATCAGAACTGGCCACACTGACTAAAGCACCACACACTAGCTGTACTGAACTTTGCTTGTTGAAAGAATCTGGTTTAGAGTAAGCCTGTCGAGTATGTCAGATTTACCCTTTTAACCATTCAATTTAATGGTCTAATCTGTGTAATGAGTCTTCTGTTTTTAAATAAAAATAACTGCATTTGAGATTTTTATTTTTTCCCAATTACGATGACTTTTAACATTTTTAAACGTGTAATGAAACTATCAATAGTTTCAATAAATGTTTTACTTTTAAATTCAAAATAAAATTATATAACACGTGTAGAACTATATCTTTTTGTTCTGCGTAACAAAAAAACGTTAAAAGACTAGATCTAATTAATATACATAGAGGAAGAGGTCTAAAATGTAAATTATTAAAACAATCAGTTTCCGTTTTCGTCTAGATTCAATTATCACTTTCATGTTCTGGAGAAACGAAACAAAAACGTGCGCATGTTTTTATTGTGACGCACATTTTGCTCGTTGCCGCCCAAAGGGTTTAGCAAACAGTGTTTAACTTTTAAGCTGCCAATGAGCAGCGGGTAGTATTCATTACCGAGGGTAACTTTAGTGTAGTAGTACTATACAGCAGACATGAGCGCGATAAATCAAGAGTATGAGGAGAAAGTGCGTCCCTGCATTGACCTCATAGACTCGCTCCGGGCTCTGGGAGTGGAGCAGGACCTGGCGCTGCCCGCTATCGCCGTCATCGGAGACCAAAGCTCGGGGAAGAGCTCCGTGCTGGAGGCGCTCTCTGGAGTGGCGCTGCCCAGAGGAAGTGGTGAGTGAATCAAGTTTGTAATCAATTAACAACTAATTGATAAGACATTGGTTATGTTTACATTTCCAAATGATCTATTGTTTTTGACCAAACCAGAAACTTTTGTACTTAATATGGTGCATTTCCTTAATTTGTCCAGATATTTGTCCAATATCTGGATACAACCAGAATATACAAAAAAAAAATAAAAAAAAATAGAAAGAAAGAAAGAAAGAAAGAAAGAAAGAAAGAAAGAAAGAAAGAAAGAAAGAAAGAAAGAAAGAAATTGTCTCTTATTCTGTATAGTGTAGGCGGCAGCCTATGCTCTAACCTCTGGGGCCCCCAATCCATTGTCCTTCACAGCCACCAAAGGTCCAAGCTCAATATTGTATATGATAGTCAAATTAATTTGATCTTTTAAAGCATTCCCCCCCTGAATAGACTAGTCCAAGGTTGCGCTCTGAGTTGGAGGGGCCCTACTGTCAGATGTTGTCACATTATTGTCACAAATGTATGTAATTAAAATATTGTTTTTAACAGTTCATCAGTCAGTAGCATCTGAAATTCTATCAATTTATAGAAAAGTAAAACAAAGTATATATTTTCTCTCAGTGTGTTGTTGTGAATGAAGTGCACTGACTCAACCACTCCAACCTTTTCACAATAAAGCCCTCACTGCAGGTGGCAAACGCTGGAACTTTTATCTTGAAAGTACCACACGTTAAGCGTGTAGTGTTTATCTGGGAACCTTGACAACACAGACGCGGTTGAAACGTTTCTGTGGCTTTATGGCGCAAACTATACAGGACTTAGGCGCAGAAAGATGTGGAGACGGGCGGAGAGACAGATCACACCTGCTGCTGCAGCAGAGGTGTGCGTGCGTGTCTCTCTCTTCCGTGTCCCACCCGTTCGTCTCGCTCCCGTGTCCTGCCCGGGTGTCTTTCTCCCATGTCCCGCCCGCTCATACACGCGCTTCGACACTAGGCCGTGTCTCCGTAGCCCCTGTCTGCACAGCGCCGCCCGCTGAGGGAGAGAGTGAAGCGCTTTCTTATTCATCGTTTAGCCGCTGTGCGTCGTCGTTTCCCCGTGTCTCCAGACTTTGCGTAGGTGACGTAGAGACAGGAGGGTCTCAGTTTGCGCAAAGGTAAGCAAAGTCCTGCGCCTAGTGGAAGTTTTATAAATACCACGGATGGCGCAGAGGGCGGGCTACGCATCGCTTAGTGCGTAAGCAAGCTTTATAAATGAGGCCCCTGGTCTGTGGAGAAGAGACCCCTCTCACAATAAGAATCCATTTCGGAAGTAAAAGTGGGCGGGGCATAATAAGGTGAATGTAGGTCTGCTCCGGACCAGAGCCATTACCAAGGGGTGGTTGTGATGGCAATGGCCACACCAGAGATTTTGGCCCCATGCCCCATGACAGGACGCTCTTGACACTTGATGCATTCTTATTGTAATAGTATAATAATCTAAATATTTACCAAAGTGTGTCTGTTTAAAAAAAAAAAACAAGCCAAATAGGACTGGAAAATACTCTAAAATACACCTTGACATATGGTCTGTTATACTATTTATTAATTTTAAAATTCTGTTGAAAACATGTTATTCCCTACATTGACAGCTTTACTGTGGGCTTTTATTTGATTGTTTGAGTTATTGAATTAACACCTAACTATATAAAAAAAACAAACTCTAAATTGAACTATCCAGTCCAATCAAATTAATGTTTTTTGTCATGAATAATAACAGTCATAATACAAGAGTAAAAACAGACTAATACATATTTAAAAAATACAACAACAACAAAGATAGGACATTAGGCCGATTTGGGTGGGCTCCAAAACTCAAATTCGCTTAGAGCCCCCAGATTGCCAGCTCTGCCACTGCCCCTCGGTATGACTCCCTTTGTGCATCTCTTTTGCTACTTACCTGTCGACACAGGTGAGGTGGCATGGGCCATGACTATGTGTGTTTTCACCTGGTTTCACACACTGCTCTGGAAGTGACAGTGGAGGGACATTCCGTCTCCACTTCCACCGTTTTTCCTGGCACACAACTGAAGACTGGTCCAGTGCTATGTCTGAGGACTCAGGTCAACTGGATCGTTAGTCCCCAGCCTCTGTCTCCGCCCCTCTCTCTCAGAGCAGAGAGCAGGGACCAGAGTACCTGTTCAGGTGGTTGTGCTTGCGTCAACCTTTTGGTACTTTTGTCGAGTGCGTGGAGGTGGTGTCAGAGCTGCTCCTATATTGTGGTTCTATGCCTCTGGTGAGCTACTTGCGGAACTTAGGTTACATTAGTAACTAAGTAAACACGGGGATTTCTCGGTCTAACCAGCACCGACTAGTGGTTGGCCCTCCCAGAGGGGACATCACATGCACCAGGACAGTGTTGCTTCACTCCCCCAAGCCAGGCTTTGTCATTAACCAGTGTAACCAGCTACGCCCTCTGTAGGCTATGCCTTATCTGGGCCAGGTTGGATTCTTTACATCTTCAGAGTACAGCTGTTGTATTGTTCTGACATGCACACAATGAGAGTGTCTACTGTCACATTGCCATATTCTGGCAAGGGGGGGCGACCCCTGTACCTCTCATTCCTCTCCTGGAATGGCCCGGTCGGCTGCAACCACATGTCTACGCCGATTTGCCAATGCCTTTTACAGCTCCACCTTGGATGCGGTGCTGCTCTTAGAGCAGGCTGGCATATCTGCCGATCAGTCCCGTGACCGTATATGACTTTCGGTGGACGGTGATGTGTGTGGCTGTCCGCAGGCCAGTACACCTGTAGCTGCCCACAGGTCAGTACTGCAGCTCCATGTGATGGTCCACAGGTCTGTACAGTGGCCTTGTGTGCCTGTCCACATCAGTATGGTGGCTCAGAGTGGCGGCTCGCTGGTCAATATGGTGGCCTGTATGGCTGGTGTCGTGGAAAAATACTGTTGTGGATTTCTAAAAACGGTTGTCCATAAAAATGCAAAGAGAATGAGTCTCTCTCTCTCTCTCTCTCTCTCTCTCTCTCTCTCTCTCTCTCTCTCTCTCTCTATCTATATATATATATATATATATATATAAATATATATAAAATGATAAATATATTGATCTTAATCTTGCAGGAATTGTGACAAGATGTCCTTTAGAGCTTAAGATGAAGAGAACCAAAGCAGGGGAGAAATGGCGTGGAAGAATTAAATACAGGGACCTCACGGAAAATATAAGTAAACCTGCAGATGTCGACAGCAAGATTAGACAAGGTGCACAGACACACACACTGATTTGACGTGTCCTCAGCTGTTGTTATTTGTAATTGTGTAATTTGTTCTCAGTATTTAGCTTTCAACTAGTCCTCTGTTTACAGCTCAAGATGTAATGGCTGGTAAAGGCTGTGGGATCAGTCATGACCTTATAAGTCTGGAGATAGCTTCTCCCGACGTACCTGACCTTACGCTGATCGACCTGCCTGGAATCGCCCGCGTGGCTGTCAAAGGACAGCCAGAAAATATTGGAGATCAGGTACTGCATGGTGATTCACACCAAAAGAAATTACATTTTATGTAGGAAAACAAAGTTGCCAGAATGTCTCTTTTATGTAATTGTTATAAAGTCTTGGTCCAACTATACTGAGGGATGTCAAGATTATTTGGTTAAATCACTAGTCGGGATTATTCAGGTCACAATATGATCAGAAGAACAAAAACTATAATACTGGTGAATATTTTAAATGCAAAATGACATATTGTCCAAAAATACACATAAGAGAAAAGACTTGTCACATTAACATTATATTGGTTCTCTTAGAAAGTTCTTTTTCATAAAGCTGGTCACAAGGTCAAAGGTTTTACTGTCGTCATGGTCTTAGTTACTCTAATCATTAATGCATATATTATGTTTGTTTGTTTTTCCCTCACAATAATCGTAACACTACAAATTGATGTTGTGACGTCCCTAATGATTACAGTGTATTTCATGTAGTTTGCGCATACTGCTGATATATCACATCACTTAATCAAACATATTTTTTTCAGATCAAAGCCTTAATCAGTAAGTTCATCACAAAACAAGAGACAATCAGTCTGGTAGTGGTCCCTTGTAATGTGGACATTGCCACAACAGAAGCTTTGAAGATGGCTCAGGAAGTGGATCCGGAGAAAAAACGTACTTTGGGTAAATAATAAAAAAAAGCAATTACTTAAAAATAAAACATGGTAAAAAACAAAACAATGTATATATATATTTGGGGGGTATTATATTTTCAGGCATTTTGACCAAACCAGATTTGGTGGACAAAGGCACAGAGAAGACTGTGGTTGACGTTGTCCACAACAAGATCATCCCTCTGAAGAAGGGCTACATGATTGTCAAGTGCAGAGGTCAGAAGGACATCGTGGACAATATGTCTCTGAACAAAGCATTAAAGATGGAGGAGGCCTTCTTCAGGGACCACCAGATTTTTAGGTACTCTTTAAGTTGTAATGTGTCCATGTTATGTTGGCTGTTCAACAGTATATTTCTGCTTTCTTTAACTTGTTAATGTGCTAGGCCTCTTTACGATGAAGAATTAACAACAGTACCGAAACTTGCAAAAAAGCTCACTCTGGAGCTTGTGGAGCATATTAAGGTAATGGTTTTAAAACGTCTCTTTCTTTTTCCTGTTACATACTACTAAATAGTGTTAGTAATTGCTGTAATATCGTTAGAACTCTCTTCCTCAACTTGAAGAGCAAATAAAGAAAAAACTGATTCAGACAAATGCAGAGCTGGAGAAATACGGCGAAGGACCACCGACTGAGTCAGCTGATAGGCTCTGTTTTCTGATTGATGTGAGTCTGAATCTATTTCAATAGTCATCACACCCACTTTAAAATCATTCTAGGTTCACAATGTTTGTGTTAATTCTGTCAACTAACATTCAAGGCAAAATATATACATTGTCATGTGTTACAGAAAGTCACAGCGTTCACTCGTAATGCCATCAGCTTCGCCTCAGGAGAGGAGATAAACATTGGAGAGAACATCTATTCAACTCTGAGAAAAGAGTTTGGACGATGGAAAGAGATTATAGAGAGCTCGGGAACTTCATGTAAGTAATCACTTGAAATGCACACAAAATAATCCAATGAAGGTTTGCTTGCAGGTTCTTACTGCAAACACTACAAAATCAATATATAGTAATTATGCAAAACACAAAATTATTCATGTTCGTGCAGTCAACATTAAACTTGAAAGAGAAGTGGCCCAGTATGACCGTATGTACAGGGGCAGGGAACTGCCAGGCTTCATCAACTACAAGATGTTTGAACGAATGATCAAAGACCAGATCAAACTCTTGGAAGAGCCGGCACTCACCAAACTCCGACAAGTGGCAGGTAGACATCAGCTATGTCCCATTCAGTCATATATGTAAGTATATTTAAGTAAATGTGATTTATTGTGTACTTCAAGAAATAGTACGGAAGGAGATGTTCAAACTGGCACAGAACAGCTTTGTTGGATTTCCAAATCTGGTTAAAACAGCCAAGGTAGCATTTCACATTATGGCATTTTCTCTGTTGAATGTATTTCTCTGTAAACATAATACAACATGCATGGTTGTCTTGTAGCTTAAGATTGAGGCTATTTTTAAGGACAAAGAGGCTGCAGCAGAGTCGATTTTGAGGACTCAGTTCAAAATGGAGTTGCTGGTCTACACACAGGACAGCACATACAGCAAAAAACTGGGGAAACGCAAGAGGACAGAGGAGACTGTACAAGGGTTTAACTTCATGGGCAACCCGACTGCAAAATTGAATGACCACAGCGCTACCCTGAAAGAAATGATGACCCATCTGAAATCATATTACAAAGTAAGTTGTGCCTTGTTGTTTGTAGAGTGTGACATAGGGATGTAGGATTTCACTTGAAATTATATACCTTTTATTTGACACTGTTGTTAACAAAGACATATCATGGGTTTTCTTTTAACTTAATATGAAATGACAAGTAGATCACCATTTCACAGTTTGGAGTTAATTTTTCAAGTAATGACAACAAAGAATAAAGATGTGGGATAGGAGGTTGGTGAAAACGGATATTTTCTGATCAGGCCAATGCAAGATTACTCCCAACTTACTTGAAACAATCAAAATACAACTTTCAATAAGCTAATGATTAAAATCATATTAAAGTTGATTTATCATAATATGTTTCCTTTAATTTCAACCACACAATCACATTTCGGGCAAAATGTGGTTTTTCACAAATGTAATAACTGTATTGTGTGGTAATTGTAGTCTGGGTCAGTGATTCTCCAACTTTCTCCATGAAGTAGAATCAGAATCAATCCGACAATCCATTGTCGGTAAACAAAATTCACAAACTAGGAACTCGCTTTGGCGGTAAGGTGCAACATACAACAATGAATAATAATAGAAAGGTAAAAAGTATAGACTATGCTAAAATATGATAAAATAAGGGCATGCAAAATAAAATATGTGTAGAGTAAAAATGAAATACAATATATACAGGACATGAGATCAGAACAATAGTGCAAACTTGCAGTGCAAACAGTGGAATAATATGATTTACATTATTGAAGTGACAGGTATTATTAAGGTGGCAGGTGTTCATGAGTCCAATGGAAGAGGGAAAGAAACTGTTCTTGTGGCGGGAGGTTCTGGTCCGGATGGCCTGTAGCCCGCTGCCCGAGGGGAGCGGCTCAAATAGGTCCAGGGTGATCCGACCTGCTCGTCCCCGAGTCCTGGAGACCTTCTCAGCAGAGTGCACAATGTGCCGTAGTCTCTATTTGTCCCTGGCTGTCGCTCTAGTGTTGCCGAGAAAGCGGAAAGAGTCCACAATGATGATGGGAGAGTCTGTCAGAGCGAGGGGGGACAGGGGGGCTCAGACTTTCCTGAAGTCCACGATCATCTCCACTGTCTTCTGAGTGTTGAGCTCCAGGTTGTTGTCGCTGCACCAGGACACCAGCCGGTCCACCTCCCTCCTGTAGACAGACTCATCGCCGTCCGAGATGAGTCCGATGAGGGTGGGTCGTCCACAAACTTGATCAGTTTTACAGAGTCATGGCTGGAGGTGCAGCAGTTGGTGTCACAGGGAGAAGAGCAGAGGAGAAAGTACACAGCCCTGTGGAGTTCGTCAGCTGATAGTCCGAGTGTCTGGGACATTCTTCCCCAGCCGCACGCACTGCTTCCGGTCCGTCAGGAAGTCAGTGATCCACCTACAGATGGAGTCAGGCACGTTGAGCTGAGAGAGCTTGTCCTGGAGCAGTATAATGAAGTAATATAATCAGGTCTAAAATAGGAACACACCCTTGCAACCGTAGTTCTAAGTAAGGACAAAGCAGTATTCTAGGGTTATGTTATTTATACATAAACATTTTGAAATATTGGACATGGACAAACTGCTTAATAACAGTAACAATTAACAAACTTAGACATGTCTAAATATTCATACTTGCATGGTGCACACTCTAATTTAACTTTGAAACCTTTTAAAAATCATCTTTCCCTAAACCCTCTGTGTGACAGATCGCTGGGCAGCGGCTGGCGGACCAGATCCCTCTGGTGATAAAGTTCCAGATGCTGCAGGAGTCATCCGCTGAGCTGCAGAGACAAATGCTACAGCTGCTTCAGGACAAGGAGGAAATGGAGACACTGTTGAAAGAGGACTGTCGTGTAAGAGACAACAGGGCCAAACTATACAGTTGCCTCCAACGCCTCGATAAGGCACGCACCCTGGTGTCTGAGTTTTAGGAGCACAGTATGACGTTTTTTTCCCCCAGTTTAGTTAGGCCACTTCAAGATGTTGTTACATTCAATTAAAACATTTAATTGTCCATACTCTAATGGGGTCAGGACACATTTTTTGCAAAGTTTTATCTATTATGGTTTGATTAAATAAAGATATTATATGAGTCGTTTTCACATTTTCATTGTTTATCCTTTATATGTACTCAAAATAGTTACAAAAATGCTCTACTCAATACTTCTCAATAGAACTCAGATCAGGATATGGTAACCTTTTCTAAATGCTTCATCTTTTGTTTATACTAGACCCATATCAGGTATTTGTAACCATTTTTATCTCATCTGTCACTGCACACAATGCCACTTAATATTCTTGAATATTTCTGACACTAAGTGCATATGTTCTTTTTTCTATTTATTTTATACCTTTATATAATTAAGTAGAGATTCAGAAACATTGTTGCAAGAGAGACCTGGCCATGGCTGCAGTTACAATCAACACAACACAGAAAATCACAAAGCATTGTGGTCATTTTACATCAGCCAAGTTGCAATTTGTGAATAAAAGTTGAGAAATAAAAGTAGTAAATTACAGGTAGTACTGAGTTTTAAAATGGAATCTATGTCACCTATAACATTCCATCCAAAATGCAGGGACAGTTTACATACACATTTTTCTGACAGTTTAAACAATAATTTGACAAAAAGTCTTAGCTGATAGTATATGTCATATCAACCAGGAAGTAACATACCAAAATAATAATTGTAATTTTTCTTTCAGGTTAAATCTTAAATATGATAATGTTCACTATGTTTTTGTGACGTGTTGTCTAATCAGTTAATAGGCTAAGGTGATAATGTATCTAGGAGATTAGGCCCAATATGTAAATATCTCCAATTGTTAAACGCTGTATTATCCTAGTCATAGCCAATCAAAATTATATCATTAAAAATTCTTCTTGAGGCACTGTGATCATCAGTATGGATCCCCTGGTGATCATAAGATATTTTAAGAGATTGAGTCAAAGTTGAGTTGCCATCCAAATTTTAGGTATACTGTAAAGGCACTTAAGTAGCCTAGCCTCACTTGCTTTTTTCCCTGCAGAAAATGTGGAAATTTACTTGGCTTATATCAGATAATTGCATGTGCCTGCCTGGTTCATTTCTCGGGAAATTCATAAGTTTCAGTTTCGTTATGTGACCTTTTCTGTCAAGAGAACCTCTCTAGGCTGAATTTGCGTGGACACTGGAGCATACACTGTATCAGTATGAGCGTACAGAAAGCCCAATACGAGGAGAAAGTGCGTCCCTGCATTGACCTCATAGACTCGCTCCGGGCTCTGGGAGTGGAGCAGGACCTGGCGCTGCCCGCTATCGCCGTCATCGGAGACCAAAGCTCGGGGAAGAGCTCCGTGCTGGAGGCGCTCTCTGGAGTGGCGCTGCCCAGAGGTAGGATAGAGAAATAGGCTTCTGCTAATACTTTAGTGTGTAGGCAAAATAGTTTGGATAAAAATATGTGGTTACAGTTATTTGGCCTAATGGCAATCTGAGCCGTGTAATTAGGAAGCTTGAGGGCCAACAAAAATTGGTCTCAGGGCAGTCCTGTCATGACAAAAGAAATAATTTTGAATGTTCTTATACGACCTTATTTATTGAGATAGCCTTCTAAAATGTGTCGTCTATTGTAACAAAAACATAGTGTAGATCAGTGGTTCTCAAACTTAAAGAGTACCTAAAAAACTCAAGTACCACCAAAGAAAAGATTTGGCTTTCTGTCATGAATTTACAGATTCATGGAAGTTGTCTCAAAAGTCTTTTATTAACATATTTGCTCGAACAGAACAGAGGAGACAGGTGTCCCTTTTGTAAAACGTGTGTACAACTTAATCACACTTTTTGGCGTAAAACAACTGTGACAAACCTTACATAAAGCAGTGGCGCCTCCTAGTGGAGCGGGTAATAATGATCAAATTAAATCACACCACACTGAGTACCACCAAATCTAAACTGGGTCTATAACAGGACTATTTCGGGTCTGAATTAGGGATAAACCAGGTATTAAGTAGGAATACACCATTGCCACAGTAGTTTTGACTAGAAATTTACTAAAGGAAGGGCAAAATGTGAAATAAAATGTACTCTAAACAAAGTAACATACAAATGAAGAGGATCCCTCGTACCACCAGAAGAAGTTTGCGTTCCACCAGTGGTACACGTACCACAGTTGGAGAAACACTTGTGTAGAGTATTGCCTGTGAATGTGTTGACTCTTCTTACCATACTGTTGTCCGCACATGCGCAATGTGACTTTTAGAGTGCACATAATGACTGCTGCTGTCAAGCCTGCTAAATACAATTAAACACGTTTTCGCTTATTCCACGGGCGTCTTTCCCACCACAACACACAACACATAGGCCCTATAGCCTACCAGACCAACATGCAGAACCTCATGCCACTTGAGTAGTACAGGCCAAGGCCAGGCTGTCTATGGCCTACAGGCAGTCAAGTGTATGCATCAGTGCCCAATCCTGTCAGATCTTGGAAGCTAAGCAGAACAGGGCCTGGTTAGTACTTGGATGGGAGACTGCTGGAACACCAGGTGCCACAGGGGGGCGACTGGAGGAAGAAATGTTGTTGTGTCCTTAGGCAAGAAACTTTGCCTAGTATGAGAGTGGTGTGTGTGTGTGAGTGAATGGTTGGTGGTGATCGGAGGGGTGCACACTGGCAGCCTAACTTCTGTCAGTCTGCCCCAGGGCAGCTGTGGCTACAATAGTAGTTTACCACCACCGAGTGTGGAGTGAATGAATAATGGAATGTGATGTGTCTTTGAGTGTCCAGAAAAGTGCTATTTAAGTTTAATGCATTATTATTATTATTATTATTATTATTATTATTATTATTATTATTATTATTAGTAGTAGTAGTAGTAGTAGTAGTAGTAGTAGTAGTAGTATTATTAGTATTATTATTAGTATTATTATTATTATTATTATACTTGAGAAATATTTCTTACTGGAGCATCATTTTGGCTTATCTACTCACCTATGCTTACAGGTCGAACATACCCCCTTGTGGTGAAGATGAGGAGAACCAAAGAGGACGATGGTTGGTGTGGTATTGTCACTTACAACAGATTTGATGTCAATATAAATCAGAAGACCATACACCAACCACAGGATGTGAAAACCACAATCAGTGAAGGTGAAAATAACAGTTGATATTTGGTTCCATTAGCTTAGCCCATGAACGGATTGTTCATGTGTAATTTTGTGCAGTTAAACCCTGGAACTATTCTGTAACCAGTGCCAAGGAAGGTTTACTTTGCCTGGAGGTTGCCTCTTCTAATGTTCCTCATCTGACACTTATTGATCTACCAAGCATACCCGTTGGACAAAACAGCGCTGATCAGGTATTTCCCCCGGTAAAATATCGCACTATAACAACTTCAGCCAAAATGGTTCTTCATCTGTGAATTAACAGATTTTTATGGTGTTTGAATTGAATTATTTCACTAATAAAGCTATGGCCTACATTATGGGCATATGTAAGTGCAATAAACACATCATGAAACAGCAAAGTCTTCTGATGATGTGTTTCATGTTTTCTGACTTGAGTCACATGTTGACCAAACATAGTCTCTTGTCAAGTTTATTTGCATTCAAGGTTTAAATGCAATAGGTCCATTGTTGCCATGGGATTGTTGTTTGTTTGTTAGATTTAACATGTGCATTTGTTTAATGACGTTTCAGATAAAATCTTTCCTCAAATCATTTATAAAGAACAAATGTATCTTAATTTTGGTGGTTGTTCCTTGCAACGTGGACATAGCCACAACAGAGTCCATGAAAATAGCAAAGGATGTGGATCCCAATGGACTCAGGACTTTAGGTTAAATATTTTTGTAATAGCCTATATTGTTTGATCATTAAATATCAGTTTTTAAATTCAGATTTCTTTTTGCACAGGTATTTTGACTAAAGCTGATCTGGTTGACAAACAAAGAGGAAATATTATTGTGGACATTGTGCAAAACAAGGTTCTCCCGCTAAAGAAGGGGTACATGATAGTAAAATGCCAGGATCAGGAGGAGAAAAATGTATCAGAAATGAATGCAGTAAAGAGTGAGAAATCCTTCTTCAGAGACCATGCACTTTTTATGTAAGTCATGATTTACACAACACAAACCATTTTTTCTAATTTCTTGATATTTTTAAGAAAACATTTTATAAATAAATCTGTGTTCAATATTTTGTATACTTTTAGTATATTGATTGTCAATAATCTTGTATGGCCCAAAAATGACAGAAAATTATGGTATTATACCTTTATTGTATAAAGCTCCTCATTCAGGACATTTCTAAATGGCTTTTAATTAATGAAGAAATCCATTAAAATTTGCTTTTTCCATATGACTGAGCAATTGCTGTTCTTCAGCAAAGTATTTAGCCTGCTATATACACAGACTAACACTTCCATATTTGATCTTAGGACACTGTATGAAGATGGTAATGCAACCATACCCAATCTGGCTAAAAGACTCACTCAGGAGCTACAGTGCCTTATTCAAGTGCGTATAGGCCAAAGTAGGAGGATTTTAAATAAGATGCATGTTTTTCTGGAATGTGTTTAGTTTTTTGTTGTTGTTTTTTTCTTTTAGGATTCGCTTCCTTCTCTGAAAGAACAGATACAAAATGGCTTACTTCAAGATAATGCGGAGTTGAAGAGATATGGAAACTCACCCCCATCTGATGGAGATGGCAGACTTACTTTCCTCACTGATGTGAGTGCGCTACACCGTCAAGCAGCTATTCATATAATGAAATCATGCTCTTTTGTGTTGTAGAAAGTTATAATATTCACTGAGGACGCCAGCAGTTTTCTAACAGGAGATCTTCTGGAACTCATTGATAAGAAAATATTCAGTGAATGGAGAGATATTGTACAAAACTCTGTAGACACATGTATGCATGACACATTAAGAAAGGACCAAATTCAATAAACATACTGGACCATTTTAATTTGTAGTCACTTGGAACCTTGAGGAGGAGGTGGCCCAGTATGAACAAAAACACTCAGACAGAATGCAGTCAGGCTTCATCAACTACAACTCATTCAAATGCATGGTCAAAGAGCACATCAAACTTCTGGAGGAACCTGCAGTTTTGACACTCAAGGATGTTGCAGGCATGTAACATGTCCTTTATCGGCATATATTTTCCATGTACATGTGCATTTCTGATTATGTTTTTTTCAGATATGCTCAGAAAAGAATTACAGACGCTTGTGGAGAATAACTTTGGTAATTTTCCAAAACTCAAGAGTAAATCACAGGTCAGTATTTAAATGTTCGGTGTTAATGGTGTCAATTTTATTATTCATTAATAATATTTTATTATTCTTTTTTTTTCTTTTTTTTTTCTTGAATGTAACGCTTTTATTCTTTGTCTTAGAGTAAGATTTCTGAAGTCAGCTTGGCGAAAGAAAAAACAGCAGAGTCCATAGTGAGGATGCAGTTTAAGATGGAACAGTTTGTTCATATGGGGGACAACATTTGTGGAAACACAAATAAAGAGGACATGCATGTAACTACTGGCACCATAAGCAAGTGTGCCATTCTAAACAACATGATGATCCAGCTGGAATCATATTATCGTGTAAGTCTCTAACATTGCTTATCCTGATTTATTGGACTGTCTGTTTATTCAAGGGCAACCAAATACAATTCTCCTTGTCTTGTTAAGTGGAAGCCATTCCACCTACAAGGCCATTCTGCAACTGCGTGTAGAATTACATGGAGGGTGACACATGTCAAATTACAAAACTGTTCATAGGGAGTTGGATTATTGAGAACCCTATTTACAGGATTAAATCTTCTGTGGGGTTTCATTTGTGTCAAAAATAAGTCATTAAACTTTCTGCCTTTGTTGATGGTCAGTGTAGATGTTTGGTGTTGTACACAGTCAACTGCTGTTTCACTTGGTTATGTAATTTGTTTTTAATCTAATAACCTTGTGTCATCTGACTATGTCGTTATCTCCCGTTGTTACATTATGTCGTCTTATGTCTGTACTATGTCGTCTTCCCATGATGTTGTACTATGTCGTCTTCCCAGAATGTGTCGCACTGACACAGCACACACGAGGAGCACAGCGCGTTAAAAAATAGCTGGCGTGGATCCAACGTCAGGTGAGGAGAAGCAAACCGCCTAAATTAGGCAAATTATCCTTTAGTGTGCTCCGGGCTTAAATAAAACAGAGCCTATACACAAGCAACACTGTTTCATAGTCTACAGTAACAAGAAAGTTGTATAATGAAGACACAGAAAGATTATGGGGAGATGACATAGGAAGACAACATGAGAAGATAACACAAGGTACAACAACATGGCCAGATGTATAAATGACATGGAAAGACAACATTATACATCGACATGGGAAGGTGACATTGTGTAATGGCATGGAAAGACAACATAATGTAACAACATGGTACAATGACGACAAGACATAAGGTAACAACACACATAAGCAAACATAACCAACTGAAACAGCAATTGACCGTGTACCACACAAAACATTGACCATCGACAACGTTTAATGACTTTTGATACTTTGGCAACTCTGGTCAAAAAGAGAATGAAGTAAGAGCCAATGAGAAATCTTTCATGTGATGTAATGTTGATATTCTTTGCACTGATCCCAGGTTGCGTCTCAGCGGCTAGCAGGCCAGGTCTCACTGGTGATCCGTTTCCAGATGTTGCAGGAGTTGGCCTCTCAGCTACAGAGGGACATGCTGCAGATGCTTCAAGATAAGCCTGACACTAGTGTACTGCTTCAGGAAGACTCCAGCATATGTGGAAAAAGAAACAAGATCCAGCGTCACTTCAAGCGTTTGACAAAAGCACGCATTTTGTTGTCTGAAATAAATCCCTAGAAAAAAGTTGTACTAGCTGTTAAATATCTTGTTAGACACACTTGTGTTACTTGAATTCTTGCTGGTTGAAAAAAAAAAAAAAAAAAAAAAAAACTACAATCACAACTTAACCTGGGTTGCCAAAAATGGTGTTCTATAAGGTTGTGGTCAAGTACAAGAACTTGATGATGTCATAATTTCAGATCGAGAGCAGGAGGAGGACACTATATAAATTCAATGGCAGAGGCACTGTTTTTGACAGAAATAAAATCCAAATTTATAATCCACAAATACTGCGTCTTATCTTTATTTGTTAGAGTTTGGGTCCACAAACTTGTCATATTTCCCTTATGGTTTGAAGTCCTTTCAACTGACAACAACTGTCTTTGGGACTGAGAAAACTAAGACACTAATTTCTGAAGCTATTTTGTAAAAAGAGTTGTATTTTCCCATTTTGATAAAGTTGATATAGAAAACATTGAACTTTATGGGCATATACCTGCTTGTCAGTGCCTGATCTTGTCTGATCACAGAAGCTAAGACAGATTCCTGGATAATTCTGGGATGGGAATACAAAAAATCTACAGATGTACATACAGATTATGCATTTATTGATTTCTCAACCTAAATAATTATAAATGATTATTTTTTATGTATTTACTTTTATTTTATACACTCCAATAGGCTAAATATGTATTATATTATATATTTACGTTTCCTTTTTTTTTTAATTAATTTAAGCCGACTTTCAATTTCAATTCCAAAAAATATATACCTCGACTAGGTTTCTGTTTCGTGTGTTGATGGGCGAGCACCGCATTCATTAAAAGTCTGTCTGTTTTTCAATGGAGTTGGTTGAAAGCTGCTGCTGTGTGGAATAATAGTTTTCTAAGAAAGTAACATGACCAGCATGACCAACACGCTAAATCAACAGTACGAGGAGACAGTGCGTTCCTGCATTAACCAAAGTCATGTTTCCATTATGCGGTACAGAGTGGGACGGTTCGAGGTGTTTTGACTGACTGAACAAAGGTGAAACGCACCGCCCCGTTTTTTGTAAACACTTGTAGGTTTATATATATTTTTTGTCTGGGTAATTAAAAACACGTAAAAAGACAACCTAATTAATAAATACAGAAACTGAACATTTCTTAATCATTTATTATGTGCTGTATTTTGTTCTAACGATAGGCGAGGTAGAGCTCTAAAATCGAAATTCAAAACAATGAATTTCCGTCTAGATTCGATTATCACTTTCATGTTCTGAAGAAATTAAACCTCAACTCATCCGCGTGCGTATGTTTTTATTGTGACGTAAATTTTGCTCGTTGCCGCCCAAAGGGTTTAACAAACAGTGTTTAACAATGAGCAGCGGGTTGTATCTATTACCGAGGGTAACTTTAGTGTAGTAGTACTATACAGCAGACATGAGCGCGATAAATCAAGAGTATGAGGAGAAAGTGCGTCCCTGCATTGACCTCATAGACTCGCTCCGGGCTCTGGGAGTGGAGCAGGACCTGGCGCTGCCCGCTATCGCCGTCATCGGAGACCAAAGCTCGGGGAAGAGCTCCGTGCTGGAGGCGCTCTCTGGAGTGGCGCTGCCCAGCGGAAGTGGTGAGTGAATCAAGTTTGTAATCAATTAACAACTGATTGATAAGACATTGGTTATGTGTACATTTCCAAATGATCTATTGTTTTTGACCAAACCAGAAACTTTTGTACTTAATATGGTGCATTTCCTTCATTTGTACAGATATTTGTCCAATATCTGGATACAACCAGAATATACAAAAAAAGAACAAAAGAAATGGTCTCTTATTCCTTTTGAAAGACCTACCCATTTAAATGGCAGACAGATACTGTGAAATATTTTGGAGTACTTCACCATAAAGACATCTCACCAGTTTGAGAGAAAAAACTAGTCTTTTGTCATCATCAAGAAAATATCTTGAAAAATGTAATCTCATTCCATTCTTAAATGCTACAAATGCTAATGAGGTAATCAGCAGTGAGGAGGGAGCAACAGCCAGCTATCAATAGAACAATAGACCCTAGTCACAGGTGAAACTAGGTGAGGCCAACTATTAATCAAACAAGACAGACCAATTAATCAAGTCCCAGGTGACAAACAATTTTCCAAACAAAGACAGGTATTCAGTGACTCCTCCCTGGGGGCAGGACTCCCACTACTTAGAGGAGCATATAAGCCCAAGTTCCCATACCAGCTCTCTGATTGACAATGACTTTTGGATAAAAGTCGAAACGTCTCGATCTTCATACGGCGTCCGGATGACAACCCCTGAAACCCTTTCGACGATGTTACAATGAAAGTTCTGTCCAGATTATTTCAGACTCTCTCAATCTCCAGCCCCAATCGGCTATTTGAGTGGGACAAATGATCTCATTCATATGGCAATGCAAAAATAAATACTCGATTTAAAATTCTACAACTACCAAAAGAAAAAGGTTGTTGTTGGGGTTTACCTTTTCTTAAAAAGTACTTTATCTCAGCTCAAATCAAATAGTTGCTGTGCTGCAGTGACCCAGACGAAGCTTTATGGAAAAGTATTGAGTATTATGAGTCACCAGAGGATCCTGTACAGGCCTCACTGGCAGATGACAAATGGAGGAAAGAAAGAATCCCTGGGTAAAATCTTTGTTTTCGACATGAAAATAAATAACTAACTCAAAATATATAAACTAAGCAAAAATGTTAAAATTTTAAGCTGTTTGGCTTATGATGACACATTTTCACCAAACAGTGCCGACCTAAGATTTAGGATCTGGAAAGCAAAGGATATAATTTTTTTGTTTGTTTGTTTGTTGTTGTTTTTTTACTAGATTGTAAAAGAAAATTAAATAAAAACCTTTCATTTGTTGAAGGAATCCGCTGACTTCTCCTGGTACTTACAAATAAGGTTTATTACAGCCAAAAAATGAAACAGCAACGCTGAACATTATAACCCTCCGATTGATTTTTTTTATTAAGGCATGTAACTGAAGAGGGTTGAGCGGCGATTTGAACCAGCAACACCACTGGCTTCAATCCAGAAAATTATTATAAAAGGACACAGGTTCATTGACACATTTGGTTTCACATTAGTTCATGGGTTAATTTCACAGTTCGCTGTCATTTCAGTTCTTAGGTTCACAGGTCCACAAACAGCCAATTCCAGACAAGACAATTAGAAGACAGCAGTAAATTTGTATGACAGAAGCCATCAATGATTAAAAGGACCAGTGCCGTTGGATCTACATAGCTTAGAGAAGGGATGTTAGGTTTAGACCAGTTTTATGGTGTTAATGTCGTAAGGCTAAAAGAATATACCAGGGTGCATGTCGTTAGGCCTCGCAGCAAGCCATTACACCTTTGTCCGACCCGCCCGGAACCAGCTACACCGAGGACTCCTGCTGAACATGACAACCCTGCAGCCGGCTACACGGAGAACCCCAGCACCATCAGCCGGAACACACCGAAATGAGGCGCTATGGAGGGGGCGACATGTAGCAAGGGGCACCCTGCTTCACAATGGCACTAAAATACAAAAAAAATAAATTATATATATATATATATATATATGTATATATGTATATATATATGTATATATATATATATATATATACATATGTGTGTGTGTGTGTGTGTGTGTGTGCGTGTGCGTGTGTGTGTATTGCTTTAATAACTAATAATAAATTGATAATAAAATGGCATATTGATCTTAATCTTGCAGGAATTGTGACAAGATGTCCTTTAGAGCTTAAGATGACGAGAACCAAAGCAGGGGAGAAATGGCGTGGAAGAATTAAATACAGGGACCTCACGGAAAATATAAGTAAACCTGCAGATGTCGACAGCAAGATTAGACAAGGTGCACAGACACACACACTGATTTGACGTGTCCTCAGCTGTTGTCATTTGTAATTGTGTAATTTGTTCTCAGTATTTAGCTTTCAACTAGTCCTCTGTTTACAGCTCAAGATGTAATGGCTGGTAAAGGCTGTGGGATCAGTCATGACCTTATAAGTCTGGAGATAGCTTCTCCCGACGTACCTGACCTTACGCTGATCGACCTGCCTGGAATCGCCCGCGTGGCTGTCAAAGGACAACCAGAAAATATTGGAGATCAGGTACTGCATGGTGATTCACACAAAAAGAAATTACATTTTATGTAGGAAAATAAAGTTGCCAGAATGTCTCTCCTTTTATGTAATTGTCATAAAGTCTTGGATGGATTGGATTATTTGGTTAAATCAATAATCGGGATTATTCAGGTCACAATATGATCAGAAGAACAAAAACTATAATACTGGTGAATATTTTAAATGCAAAATGACATATTGTCCAAAAATACACATAAGAGAAAACATCTTGTCACATTAACATTATATTGGTTCTCTTAGAAAGTTCTTTCTTCTTCTTTTCTTCATAAAGCTGGTCACAAGGTCAAAGGTTTTATTGTCGTCATGGTCTTAGTTACTCTAATCATTAATGCATAAATTCTGTTTTGTTTTGTTTTTTCCTCACAATAATCGTAACACTACAAATTGATGTTGTGACATCCCTAATGATTACAATACTGTTGTTACAGTGTATTTCATGTAGTTTGCGCATACTGCTGATATATCACATCACTTAATCAAACATATTTTTTTCAGATCAAAGCCTTAATCAGTAAGTTCATCACAAAACAAGAGACAATCAGTCTGGTAGTGGTCCCTTGTAATGTGGACATTGCCACAACAGAAGCTTTGAAGATGGCTCAGGAAGTGGATCCGGAGAAAAAACGTACTTTGGGTAAATAATTTAAAAAAGCAATTACTTAAAAATAAAACATGGTCAAAAACAAAACTATATATATATATATATATATATATATATATATATATATATATATATATATATATATATATATATATATATATATATATATATATATGATGGTAATTGCCCATTGTACCGTTCGTTCCTAGGGGATTGAACCCGGGTTTTATATATATATATATATATATATATATATATATGGGTATTATATTTTCAGGCATTTTGACCAAACCAGATTTGGTGGACAAAGGCACAGAGAAGACTGTGGTTGACGTCGTCCACAACAAGATCATCCCTCTGAAGAAGGGCTACATGATTGTCAAGTGCAGAGGTCAGAAGGACATCATGGACAATATGTCTCTGAACAAAGCATTAAAGATGGAGGAGGCCTTCTTCAGGGACCACCAGATTTTTAGTTGTAATGTGTCCATGTTATGTTGGATGTTCAACAGTATATTTCTGCTTTCTTTAACTTGTTAATGTGCTAGGCCTCTTTACGATGAAGAATTAACAACAGTACCGAAACTTGCAAAAAAGCTCACTCTGGAGCTTGTGGAGCATATTAAGGTAATGGTTTTAAAACGTCTCTTTCTTTTTCCTGTTACATACTACTAAATAGTGTTAGTAATTGCTGTAATATCGTTAGAACTCTCTTCCTCAACTTGAAGATCAAATAAAGAAAAAACTGATTCAGACAAATGCAGAGCTGGAGAAATACGGCGAAGGACCACCGACTGAGTCAGCTGATAGGCTCTGTTTTCTGATTGATGTGAGTCTGAATCTATTTCAATAGTCATCACACCCACTTTAAAATCATTCTAGGTTCACAATGTTTGTGTTAATTCTGTCAACTAACATTAAAGGCAAAATATATACATTGTCATGTGTTACAGAAAGTCACAGCGTTCACTCGTAATGCCATCAGCCTCGCCTCAGGAGAGGAGATAAACATTGGAGAGAACATCTATTCAGCTCTGAGAAAAGAGTTTGCAGTATGGAACGAGATTATAGAGAGCTCGGGAATATCATGTAAGTAATAACTCAAAATGCTTATTCCAAAACGATCCAGAATCAGAGAAGGGTTTATTGCCATTGTCAGTGAACAAAATTCACAATAGGAATTTGCTTTGGCAGGTGCAACATGAATAAGATAGGAGCAACATATATAAAAGAACGCATGCCTAAAATAAAGAATGAGCAACTAAAATTAAGTAAAATAGACATGTACTATTTACCCAAAATGTACATTTGGCAGTGCAAATAGATAGCTGCTTTTATTATGTGATTGTTAAAGTAGCAGGTGTTATGTTTTCATCAGAATCAGAATTGGTTTATAGTCATTGTCAGTGATCAAAATTCACAAACATAGGAACTTGCTTCAGCATAAGGTGCAACATAAAACAATGAATAAAATATATAAAAGAGGCATGCATAAGATTAAGAATAAGATAAAACAAAATAAAGTAGACTAAGGTAGACTAAGACTATATACAGAAATGTACTGTTGGACAGACAGTGCAAATGTAGCAGTGCAAATAGATAGCTCTTTTATAATATATTGTTAAAGTGGCAGGTGTTCATAAGTCCAACAGCAGAAAGAAAGAAACTGTTCTTGTTGCGGGAGGTTCTGGTCCGGATGGACTGTGGCCTCCTGTCCGAGGGGAGGGGCTCAAATAGTCCATGTCCAGGGTGAGAAGGGTCCATTGTGATTCGACCTGCTCATCCATGCTGGAGAAATGGAAAGCTTCAGCCAATCACCTTCTCAGCAGAGCGCACAATGCGCTGTAGTCTCTGTTTGTCCCTGGCTGTGGCTCCAGCGTACCAGTGATGGAGGAGCTGAGGATGGACTCGATGATGGCCGTGTACAACTGCACCATCATCTGCAATGGTAGCTTGGCTTTCCTCAGTTGCTGCAGGAAGTACATCCTCTGCTGAGCCTTCTTGATGATGGAGCTGATGGTCGGCTCCCACTTGAAGTCTTGTGTGATGGTGGTGCCGAGGAAACAGAAGGAGTCCATGGTGGTGATGGGAGAGTCCGTCAGGGCGAGGGGGAGCTCTGGAGAGGGAGGGGTCATGACTTTCCTGAAGTCCACAATCATCTCCACTTTCTTCTTACTATTGAGCATCAGGACACCAGCCGGTCCACCTCCCTCCTGTAGGCAGACTCATCGCTGTCCGAGATGAGTCCAGTGAGGGTGGTGTTTTTCAGTTTTACAGAGTCGTGGCTTGAAGTGTAGCAATTGGTGTCACAGAGAGAAGAGCAGAGGAGAAAGTACACACTCCTCTTAAGATCCATTGAAGTTTTGCAAAATACTGTCTGGTGAAAATGTATGATTAACACATCCAGACCCATAACTCCAGGCCTATTGCAATACTTTCAATGTACTGAATTAAATCTTCCATGTGATAGAACTTTACACTTCCACAGCCTTAAATGAAGAAATAAAATATGTTAATGATCTAAGTCAAACTTCTTTACATCTCAAAAAGCGAACGCTTCCACCATCCCGCTTTCAAACTAGGCTTGTATGTAGACTTGTATGTCTATGAATGATGTGAATCTGTGTTGTAAATTGTATGCAGGTTTGAAATAACTAATACTATTAACATGAGTAATCAAATCACAGCCCATTACCAATCATCTCACCTTAACTTCAAGTTGTGATTTTACCTAAATAATTTTATTAATGCAGTATTACTCATTTAGCGTTGAACTGAATTTAAATTACAATGTTTTAAAAACCACAACATTTGTTACAATGATTACAGCAATTGTCAATGCAAACAATATCAATATCAAAATACAGTTATTGTTCAAAACACATAATCCTTTATGTTTGTGCAGTCACATGGAAACTTGAAAGAGAAGTGGCCCAGTATGACCGCATGTACAGAGGCAGGGAACTGCCAGGCTTCATCAACTACAAGATGTTTGAACGTATGATTAAAGACCAGATCAAACTTCTGGAGGAGCCGGCACTCACCAAACTCCAACAAGTGGCAGGTATTCACATTCACTCATATAATACTATAATGCAAACATGTATATTTATCCTGACAGCTGTAGACCTGGTAGAAATAACATCCTCATCCCCACATTTACAATTTTTTTCTCAATCCACTTTATGTTCTGACTGCTCAATTATAAAAAATGTGTAATTTTAATATTTCCATACCCCTAGCTAAAAATAAAATGAAAAACTCATAGACGGCCCATTTTTCACATAAAAAGGGAGTGAGGGCCAAAATGTTTTCTACTGTTTGTGTCCCTCATGGGTATGTCAAAGATTAGTGACAACTATGATTGTGACCTTTTTGTAGTTTTTGTGTAGAAGCAGTGTGTAGTTGGAAAAGGAGACTTCTGTTATAACAAATAAACAACCCTGCCCACGTTCTGCAATTGTAATACTTTTTTTGATTGATCTCACACCATAAAGTTGAACTGACTTTATTTACCTTTCAAACAGGTCTCCCCAGGCTTTACCTCTGGAGCTTTAGACAGGAGTGTATTTAGGACGCTCCTCAGGGCGTGTCATCACATGGGGCGGGGTAAACATGTTTATTCTTCAAAAATCACACACATCCCTCGATACCCCAAATTACGCCAGGTAAATTGGGTAATTTCAGCATAAATAAACTATAAGAATCACAAATTTGATCTCTTCTGAAAAGGAAGAAACATAAATGATCAGAAAATGACAATTATATATTAAAAAAATCTAATTTTAATGTTTGCCAATGGCATGGCATTAACAGTACAGGTGGGAGAAAAAACAAAATCCTGCTCATAAAAAAAAAAAACATTAAAGATAATGTTACTAATCTTGAACATGTCAACTCTGGATTTATTATATATTTATTTCAAGATTATATAATTATCACAAGACTTTAATAAAAGTTCAAAAGAAATTTAGCCTATATTTATATTTCATATGAAAAATTTGATATTTTGTGTGACATTTTCACCACCTCAATTTATTTCCAATTTTTTTTTTTTTTTTTTTAAGTTACTGGGATAGGCCCCAGTCACCCGTGACCCCTAATGGGAACAAACGGTAGAAAATGAATGGATGAATGAATAAATAGTATTTTTTAGTCAGAAATGAAGTGGTCTAATAGAAGCAAAAAAGTTTTAAAAATAAATACTATTTAATAGATAAATACTAAGAAATATTATTTTACAGCCGTCAAAAAAATAAAAGAAATGGCGCCAACACAAGTGGTTAATACATTTGTAAATCCTATGCTAATGAGCATTTTAAAAAATGCAAATAGATTTTTAGAAAATATGGGTCAAATTAAGGTTAGTTACAAAAAATCACCCAAATAGTGGCCAAATTGAGTCTGACAATTACAAAATCAATTGAGTTAAACTCCCTTAAAGGGTTATTAATCTTGTGAATTAATGTTGTTTTATTGTGTGCTTTCAGACATGGTAAAAAAGGAGATGCTCAAACTGGCGCAGAACAGCTTTGTTGGATTTCCAAATCTGATTAGAACTGCCAAGGTATCATTTCACATTATGGTATTTTCTCATTTGAATGCATTTCTCTGTAAACATAATACAACATGCATGGTTGTCTCATAGCGCAAGATTGAGGCTATTTGTAAGGACAAAGAGGCTGCAGCAGAGTCCATGTTGAGGACTCAGTTCAAAATGGAGTTGCTGGTCTACACTCAGGACAGCACATACAGCAAAAAACTAGGGAAACGCAAGAGGACAGAGGAGACTGAGATTGTACTACCAGGTGATTTGACAGTGGTCAAGAGGTGCAGCAGCACAAACAAGAATGACCGCAGTGCCACCCTGAAAGAAATGATGACCCATTTGAAATCATATTACAAAGTAAGTTGTGCTTTACTTGTGCAGTGTATAGTTCATTGGAATGCAGGATTTCACTTTTCTCATTGTTTTGACACACTTCTACATTTAAAATTACATTTGCAAAACAGCTCACACAGAGTTTTGGTTTTCATAAACAAAAAGTTTTGCCTAGCAAAAGGCAGTTTCACATTTTAAACCTTTTAAATAAATTGTTCCTCAAAAGCATTTTTTACCATCAAAACTCTCAAATCTAGATCAGGTGTTTTATCTGCGCTTTCATTCAACTCTGCAGCTCAGAAGTCTTATGGTGCATTCAGACTGCGGTGTCGGGGGTCGAGTTTACATGTATAGTCTATGTGGACACACTGCCAGGCCATCCTATGTTTCTGTGGCGCGGCTTGAGCATTTGGGTGCCGGACTGAAAAATCTGAACTTTTGCCAAAATTTGTGGCGCATCAGCTCATCAAAAGCTTCCTCCAGAGCACCAGGCATTAATCGGAAGTCATTGCACAAGGAAGCGAGAGCAGAACTTGTGTCTAGCTCAAACATGTGTCCAGGGTTTCAAAGACGCACCATTAGTCCTGCTCTCAGTGCCCAAAGTGAACTAGTTTTGCTGGTTTCACATTTTACACGTGTATTTGGAGGAGTTGTGTTTTTTTTGTCTAAGACCAGTCCATATATTAGAACATTTTTAGAGGAAAATATAATTTAAATGAATATTTACATTTTCATTCGCGAAATTGATTTTATTTGATCAAATTATTTATAATGGAGGAAGTTGAGAGATGGCAGAAATGCAATTTCACCAACACTAAATAAAGCAGGGGGTGCACGATGGCAGAGTGGTTAGAGCTGATTTTTCTTTCTGGATCTTTCCTAATCTTCACATAATCTTTCTGGGTAGAGTCCGCATGTCTCTCTTCAGCTTCTTCAGCTTCCTCTCAGCGTCCAAACACATGCATGTGCAGGTCAATTGGTAACTCTAAATTGCCCGTACAGTAGAGAATGAACGTTTGAGTGAATGGTTGTCTGTCTATGTCTGTGTGTTAGCCCAGTGACAAGCTGGCCACTGTTGAGGGTGTACCCTGCTTAAGGCCTAGAGTCACTGGGATAGGCTCCAATCACCCGCGACATGAACAAGCGGTTGAAAATAAATGAACTAAATAAATCAGACGTTTAAAGTACACCAACACCACACTGGCTGTACTGTATATATTGTATAGGATGCCTCTATTTACACATATCTTTATTCTGTGTTGAGGTCATTGTCCCTGTTTGATTGATATATGAAATCCTTTGCTGTTTGATTTTGAGTGCTCACATACAGTTTTTATTTTATTTTTTTGCTGTTACGTTTGTGTTTCTACATTGAAAGAAACTCTGTTTGGGCCAAAGTCCGGTATATAAAAAAAGGTAAATCTAGTGCCGTAATGGTCAAGTGGCAGGTCTTGCCCCTGTTTCATGCTATACTATGTCTTGTCAAATAAATACTACGGGCCCAAAAATCCTCAAAAAAATCCAATGAACAGGTATGTTTCTGAATGAAAGCTTTGTGTTTTGTTTTGAGAAAAAGCCAGAGAAATGAATGAGAAATATTCCAAATTATCTGACTACTTTAGAGACCCTGTTCAAGTGATGAAACTAGTTTCAAAAAAAGAAACTAGGTTTAAACTTGGGGTAAACCAGGTCTTAAATAGGAGCACACCCTAAGGCCATTCAACTTAAGGGGCTCAAATCAGACCCTCCGAGGGATGTGATCTGGCTCTCAACCCATCTTCCTCTTGTTATTGGTTTAGTCCTAGTTTAGTCCTAGTTTAGACCTGGTTTTGTCCTGGGTCAGTTCTGTAGATTGTTGAAGCCTTTCTTATACATTTTTTTTGTATCTCAAAAGCATTGGTGCGTTGGGCATGTTTCTGGCCCAGAGGGAAGAAACACCCGAAAAATCTGGCCCCCAGTAAAATAAACTTTATTTTACTAGCCCTACCCCTGGGCCCTAGCAACAGCTCTAAACAATGACAAAGCAGAACATGTGGTTAAATGTGACTGATTTGGCTGGAATATATATAAAATATATGCAAACAGATGAAATGCAAATGAATACACATACCACAAGAACCACAGTCTTCATTCTAATTGGACATGGGCAATCTGATGCTTAATGGCAATGAGAATTTAAACCGGTGCATTTATAATGTACAATGGAGGCAAAACAAAACAGATCTAAATGTTCATGCTTGCATGGTGCAGACTTTACATTAACTTTTAAACAATCCAATCATCTTTCCCTAAAACCTCTGTGTGACAGATCGCTGGGCAGCGGCTGGCGGACCAGATCCCTCTGGTGATAAAGTTCCAGATGCTGCAGGAGTCGTCCGCTGAGCTGCAGAGACAAATGCTACAGCTGCTTCAGGACAAGGAGGAAATAGAGACACTGTTGAAAGAGGACTGTCGTGTAAGTGACAACAGGGCCAAACTATACAGTTGCCTCCAACGCCTCGATAAGGCACGCACCCTGTTGTCTGAGTTTTAGGAGCACAGTATGGAGTATGGACAGTTCCGGCCACCTCTCATGTGCTGGAAAAACTTTACAAAAACAAAAATATAATATTAGCCGTTGGGAAGCTTAGTGTGGGTGAATCAATTTGTGATAAGACAGATACTTTAATTTGCTGCATTCTTCTCAAACTTTAGAAACGGCAAGATTTAAAAACATTAAGTCAGTTATATCTGTTGATGTATGTTTTAAAAGTGTAGTTCACTTATATGGTATAATAAAATGTGTTATAAAATAAATAATAAAATATGAAATTGGACAATTTCCCATTCATCTTATCATATGCTATGCATGCAACAAGTTCATTTTGGTGAAAATATATAGTTAAGTTCATAGCAAATGCAGGTTAAATTGGGTCCTCTCTGGAGTGAGGAGTTGGTGAAATAAAAACCAACCAACCCTTGAACCTACCTAGATGGCAGTAACATTACACATTACTGATTAATATTTTATCCGCACTCTTATAAAGCATTTTTTATAATGATTTTGTTTGCCTTTTCTGTTTTGTGATTTTAATGCAATTTATTCCGTTATGTTAAGCACTTTGAATTGCTTTGTGTATGAATTGTGCTCTATAAATACACTTGCCTTGCCTTATACAGACATGTTCAATTCAAATCAAGTCAGGGTCAAGTAATATTGGCACCCATTAAAAACCCGCATGTTACCGTTGGGTCCAAATTACCTTGAGTCCAAGGCAGGACCTTGTCACACAGGAGCCACGAGACCTGGCCACTTCTTTGTTCGTGTCCCCCCTGCTGTTCATACTATTTGACGAAGTGTTTAGTGGTTACTTTTAAAGATAGCACGAGGACTATAAAGCCTGGTCTGTGTATTCCTCAATGGAAATGCCTCCAAAATATATCACCATTGGATTGAAATAGAAATAAAAAATAGTTGCTATTTACAAATCATAAATTAATAATAATTAAGTGACATCAAAATGCCCTAAACTGCAAGGTTGGCAGGTTTCATACTGACTGAGTTATAAAGCCTGATAACCCTGCAGTTTAGACCTCATGTTCTGAAATGCATGGATTCTTATCATAGTTCATATCATGTCAATGCACCTGGATGTGTTTAAATTGTGTACCTTGAACAGAATCCCATAAAAGTCGATTTTGATACTAGGAATAGCTTGATATACCTATTTTGAGACCACACTGATAATATGAAAAGGGTATTTTTCAACACAAAATCATAGTACTTTTTGTGTTACTACCAATGTGGTCTATAAAACTATAGTTCTGATAAAGCTCAAGCTTATAACCAAACTGTTCAGGAAAGATCAAATTGTGTCTAGTTTAGGTGATTCTTTTTATTGACACTTGACTATAGTGTTGATTATTATTAGTATTTGATTTTCAATACTTTTGACAACCTTAATTTAGAAAAGACCAAAGAATTGTCTCAACAATCTTGACCCTGTTCAATCTGACTCCATCTCAGATCAGTTCATTAAGGTTTTGAGTAGCTTTAAGTTTTTGGGAACACATTCTAATGTTAAGAATTCTTTACAGAATCGTAAAGAATGCAGGGGGGATATCAATGAACTGAAAAACATGTAGCAAACATGTTATTTACTAGTCAGCAGCATATGTACAGGATGGCCAAGTCTAGACACGAAAGTAGACGCCCTTATCAAATTTCCGAGGCAAGGCAAGTGTAGCGGCTTCCTTGACAAACCTTGATGCCGCGGTGAGGGTCAGAGAAAGGTCCTGGATTCGTACTTTGTGACGCGCTTGGAGACTATTGTGAACAAATACGCTGGGATCCAACATGCGTTTGTTGTTTTATTTACACAAGCAGCTATCAGCAGCGCAGCAGACAGAGGATGGACATGACGCACAGCATGGTAAAAGGTGTAGATTGTGATAAAACCAGGCATAAACAGGCGGTCAACAAAAATTACGGCTACCCTTCCCTGACACTCAACAACTGTGCTGCAGGTAAGTGCACACCTTTATACACATGCGCGCACACACACCCAGGTGAGCTCCACCCCCTCACCACCTGAAACATCCACACACCACAAAGTACCGTGAAGCCATATTCTGTCTCCTACAGCAAGGTACCCTGCAATTGAGAAACAGCTATAGGGATTCCGGATTTTAACTCTTCTAAAACCCTTCTTCCTCTAGGATAACACAAAAAGTAGGCTTAAAGGTGATTTGACCGTATTATCAAGTTAACTTTCAGTTTCTATTCTCCTCGCTCCAACTGGCTGACGCAAAAGCCGACGATTGTGGATCAAGAAGCCATCTAGTCCAACAAGACATGAGCATGAGCATGGAGCGCTCGCATTCTGACAAAGTGCGGTCCTGCATCGACCTGGTGGACTTGCTTCGTTCTCTGGACCAGGACCTGGCGCTGCCCGCTATCGCCGTCATCGGAGACCATGACTCGGGGAAGAGCTCCGTGCTGGAGGCGCTCTCTGGAGTGGCGCTGCCCAGAGGTAGGACAGACCATCGAAACGGTGCGCTTTGTGTCTCTATTCCATGTTTTGTGGATGCATGAGGAACGTGACGCAGCTTTGGTGAGCTTTGTTGCTTTGTTGGAGATATGTAGAATATTTAATTCAAAATGCTTAAACATGGCATTTTTGCTTCCCAAGAAATATACAAGGTTAACATGTTCAAATAAAATAGCTTATTATTAGTAAGTATAGCCATTATAAATCCAGCCTACGCTATGGTCCAAACTCAAACGTGTTTTGAAGGTAGAAAACAGGAGGAAACTACGTGGCGAAGAGAACATGGAAACTCAAGACATTCTGGCTGCGTCTCAATTCTCACTTCCTTTCCTCTCCTGTCTTCTCAATTCCTAGATTGTTCAGCTGCCAATCTACGGCACCATATTAAGTGTGCCTTGTCCCAAAGCTCAGAGAAGACAATATAAGGAACAACAGAGGAAACGTGAGAAAGGCTTCAAGGGTTAGACATGAGATAAATTAATACAACCTTAATTGTCTCAGATGGAGGATTTTGTGCAGGAACAGCAGCAGCAAAGGACCAGGGACATTACACACAACACATAATCTTGTTAAACGTGATATTAATAAGCATTATGTTCAAACACCTTTGTATGAAATCAAAGATGCTGGTCTGACTTTACTGTAAAAGTGCCATGTTGATAAAATAAAATAATTCTACATTTTGTCCTCACTACTTAATTGGTTAATTGGTCAGAGGAAATTGTGTCTCCTCTCTGTGTCCCCTCTGTGGCTGAGACTCCTTATTTCTGGCAGAGGAATCGAGAATGGGAGGAGGCAAGGAAAAAGAAATCATCCCAAGGCCTTCTTGCTGAGGCGAGAGGAACACTCAGCCACCGTACCACTCATGACGTTTAAGGAAACTATTTGTAGACCGAATAATTAATGTTTCATTATCAAATCAAATCAAATCAATTTTTATAATGCCCAAAATCACAACAACAGTTGCCTCGATGGGCCACAGGTAAAGCAGTTCAGATAACTGTCCCACAACAACAGTTGCCTCGATGGGCCACAGGTAAAGCAGTTCAGATAACTGTCCCACAACAACAGTTGCCTCGATGGGCAACAGGTAGTTAGTTACATTAGTTACAGGCCTACAAATAGTTTCTTACCTGAGACCATGAAAAACGAATTACCTGAGAATGAAGCATTCTCAAGCAAATAAAGATCAAATTCAGGGCAAGCACAAAACTGTTATTTCACTTACACACAGCCCAACTTAAGTGTGTCAATATTTCTGACATTTATGAACAGGTTCAAATGTTTTGAAAATATCCCTGTTCCATCATGATCATATATTTTAGGGCTGTCCTGTTCACAAACTGAACTGAGATTAATAGAGCCCTGCGGATTGTTTTCAGAATTGGCATCCCGCTTACCTTCAGAACTATAGGCCTGTCTGGATCTCAAAACTCCTGCTGTGGACACAATAAAGAAAAAACAAAATAAAGTGACCAACCAATCCAATAATTTTTGACTTAGTGTTGTGTATGCCTGTAGACTGTTTTTATATTAATTAATATAAGATTTTGTCACTAGAATTGCACGGTCAGTGTTAACACTCCAATTTGTATTTATATTGTATTTCTGCATATTTTTCTGCACTATATCTAACATACTGATTAATGTTGCAGGAAAAGAATACACTCTACATTTAAAACTGAACAAAACGAAAGGAAATGAATGGTACTGCGTGTTGAAATACCGAACATATTCACATTCGTCATTCAAGGAGAAAAGAATTAATCACCACAAAGATGTGGCAGGAATAATAAACCAGGGTGAGTTGCATGATATATCATTATATATATATATATATATATATATATATATATATATATATATATATATATATATATATATATATATATATATATATATATATATATATGTTGGGTTTTTTTTTGCAGTTCGACCTTGGAACTACCTGAACAGTGGCATGTTCATTCTGGAAATCATCTCTCCTGATGTACCAGACCTGACACTCATTGCGCTCCCCAGCATCCCCTCTGTGGCAAAAAGCAAGCCTCAAACTGTAGATGAGGTATTTGATAAGGATTTTTATCGTCTTTATATATTCTGTTCTATCTTATTCCATGAAAATATAATTTCATTCTTTTAAATGTTTTAAATTTCTTGATTTTAATGCTGAGACAGCATTTCCAACATAATACAAGTCTGTTTTTACATTAAGTCTACAATTCAATAAATGCTATGACTGATGCAATGTAACTCACTCTACTTTAAGATAAAAAAACACATAAATAAGATCATCACAAATCCTGAGTGCATTATTCTGATGGTCGTCCCTTCTAATGTGGATATAACCACGACGGAGGCTTTGAAGATGGCCCAGGAGGTGGATCCTGATGGAGAGAGGACTTTGGGTAAAAAGGATGAACATCAAAAAATTATGTGATGTTATATTTGTAACAAGCTGTAGTATGTTTTTTTTTTGTTTGTTTGTTTGTTTGTTTGTAGGTCTTTTGACGAAACCTGATCTTGTAGACAAAATTAAGGAAAAGGATATTGTTGATGTGGTCCAAAACAAAGTCATACATTTAAAAAAAGGATTCATGATTGTAAGATGCTATGATCAAACACAAAGCTTTGTTATGAATCCCATCGAGAAAGAACTCAACTTTTTTAAAGATCATGCTCTTTTCAAGTAAGTGTAAATACCAAGTATCAACAATGCACTTACTAAACAAATGTTTATTGCAACCTGCTAACAAACAGATACAATTGTAATACTGTATATTCTATTTTATGTAGTTCTTTGTACGATGGTGGATTTGCTACCTTTCCTAAACTGTCTGAAAGACTCAGCAAGGAGCTGGTGCAACACATTGAAGTAGGGCATATCTTTTCTTCACCTCACTTGCATGTTCTTTTCTATTTCTGGTATTTATATCACTCATGATTTAGAAATACCTTCCTCAACTGAAAGAGTATGTAAAGAAAGAGCTTGAGCAGGCTAATGCAGCGCTTAAGACGATTGGAAACACACCTCCGTCTGATGAAGCTGATGAACAGGCTTTCCTCAGTGAGGTAGGTCTTCAATGCAATGAACACACTCAAATAACTCACCTAACAGCTCTTATGTTATTCGTTAGAAACTTACCTCATTCACGCAAGATGTTATGAGACTCACAACAGGAGAGCTACTGGACCTCACAGACCAAAGAGTATTTAGTGTATGGAGAAAAATTGTCAAGGACTCTGATGAATCATGTAAATAGCTTAGCCAGAATTCTTTTATTATTTGTATTGTTGAGTATTTGTACTTTGATTGTTTTGTCATTTTTCTTATCAGTTCAGTGTAAACTTGAGGCGGAAGTGACCCTACATGAAAAGTCAGGGTTTAGTAACTCTGAGACATTGGAGCATATGATCAAAGACCAAATCAAACTCCTAGAGGAGCCTGCGGTTTTCACACTCAACAACATGACCGGCAAGTCCTAACAAATTTATATTAACTTGTGACATCTTAGATGTTAAATTTAATTTTGGCTTATAATGTGTTCAAAGAAATGGTTAAGGGTGAGCTGCTGAAACTGATTGGGAAACATTTTTTTGGATTCTCAAATCTCATCTCTAAAACTGAGGTGTGAATTTGATTTATATTTACAGCATAGCAATGTAAGCTGTATGATGTTAAATCTTCTTTGATTTTCACCAGACAACCATTTCTGATGTGACTTAAAAAAAACAAAAGGCAGCAGAGTCGCTGCTGAGGACTCAGTTTAAGATGGAGCAGTTTGAAGTCCATGCAGAGGCAAGCATTTGTACCAAACAAAGGAAGAAAAGAGGCACTACAACACAACTCTCCTCATATTATCAGGTGATTGACATCTACAAATGTATACATAATACAAGGTGGAAATATTGTAAATCAAATATAAATGTTCTATTAAAGTGATTTAATAAAGTTTTCATATACACACACAAATACCCGCTTACACTCTAACTGCTTGGACACAAGAATAATAAATGCACACAAAATGTTCCTTAAAGTGAATGGTTGCCTGTAAGTGACCTTGACATGACTCACTAATGACATTGTGGATTTGGCTTATTATCCATGGGGAGTTGCAACCTTGCACAAACAATTGCATTGGGCTACTGCTCAACACAGTTCTCATAAACAAACACACTCATGCACACATATAAAACAATAATAATAAAAATATTGAGATCCATCCTTAAATGGCATGAGTAATGCATGAAGTACAAATGCCCTTACATTTGATCAGATTTACTATAGTGAACCAACCATTTGGCTGAAGCCTATTTCAGGAGAAACCATTAACTAAAGTCAGAAAATCATGTGGTACCCAGTAAACCACTAGATTTGGTCTGATATATAATAGCCAACTGTGCACTCTGAGGTACTTTAAATCTTTTGTAAGTGTATTGTACATAATGTAGGTCTACATATTATACCCATTATGATTTTATTTTCTGTATTCCCAAGACTGTCTGTCAGCGATTGGTCAGCCAAATCCCGATGATGATCCGCTTCCACATGATCAAAGGAACATGTGCTGAACTGCAGAAAGAGATGTTACATATTCTGGATGAAACTGACATTTCATATTGGCTTTCATATGACAATGAGTTACAGGAACTAAGAGCTAAAACTCTGAGAAGCTTCATCCCTCTGACAAAGGTACAGATGATGTTGTTGGAACTGTAAAACATATCTCATTTAATCATTAAGACAGAAGACGTCATAAGAGCAGAGCTTGGAAGACTGGAATATTCACTTGTTGTTTTTATACACTGTTGAAATAGATATTTCTGATAGAAACAGAGAGAGAGAGAGAGAGAGAGATAAAATAAATATTAAAGCTATGCCAATCTTGGCTGGTCATAACATAATGTGGGTTAGAAATTGCAGCCAAAGTCAAGAAAGTCCAGCTGGAGAGAAAATGGGATAGTTGCTACATGGTTAAGTTGGGTAAGGGGTCAATAATTCAGCATTAAACCAAACCGGATGTGGAGTTAGTGGAGCTCCACTCAACATGGCACTGAGTAGCAATAAGCCCTGCTTTGCTTTTTTATTATGCATTTGTCTTCAGTCTAAAATGATGTTTGTTATGATCAAACTATGTAAACCTGTTAACTGGCCTCATTCTTTGGCTCCTTTAAGCCTATTGTAAATGTTGCTGTTTTGATTATGAACAAAACAATAAAAATGTGATGACTTGAGTAAACTACATTTATAACTTACACCACTGCATTGCCTCTTTTTTGACATTTGTTTTGGCCCTAAGGCTATTTGACAGGACAGTTATAGCGTGAAAGGGGGAGAGAGAGGGGGTATTGTACGCAAATGTCAATGGGTAATTCCTTCTCGTCCACCATTCTGATAAAAGGAAAAAGTCTAGCTGCTGGGAATGTTATACATGAAAAGAAATGTGTTACCCTCTCAGTTCCAGTCAAATGAGACATCCTGAGACGAATCTAGATCAGCTTGTACTCCAAACCCACAAATAAAAAATAAAAAAAATCCCTAAAATACAGACAAAATGAATAAAACTTTTATATGGATTCTGCATGGACTTTTTTTTTACTTTATTACAGGTCCGTAAAACTAATTTGTAGTGAAATTATATTCATGCAGCAAATCTAGGTGTAATTTAAAATCTGATATTCCCCTGTGCAGAGCTTGTTTCCAAGTATAGTCAGAGTAAATCTGACACCAGAGGTCAAAACTCAGCTTCACAGAAAGTCCAGCCAGGGCTGTCAACAGAAATTTGGGGGCCCGGGGCAATAAACCTCACATTTGCCCCCCTCTAATACAAATGAACACGGGACAATGGACCCCCACCAATATCCACCTGTCAACGGCCCTGAGTCCAGCCAATAGTTCATGAACAGCTTCAGTTTGAAATGGGGTTTACTTTAGTGAGGCGTTTTGGGAGGGGAAAATAGGCCGGAATGATTATATTTTTTTTTTTTTTTCCGACTAAACTCATTAATCGTCGCAGCCCTACTTCCTTACTTACTGCCTAGACTGATCCTATACCGATCATCTAAAATGTTTCAATACATTTGCTTATCATTCATTGCCTACTTTCAGTTTCATTTTCAACATAATGAGACTTGGCCAGGTTTCTGTTTCCCCGTGCTGATCTGTCCGCATTCAGTTTGTGAGCTGCATCCTGCCAGTCAGTGGTCTGAAGATTTGGCTGCTGACATCTTGAAAAGTGACCGCCAGCATGAACAACACGCTTAATGAACAATACGAGGAGAAAGTGCGTCCCTGCATTGACCTCATAGACTCGCTCCGGTCTCTGGGAGTGGAGCAGGACCTGGCGCTGCCCGCTATCGCCGTCATCGGAGACCAAAGCTCGGGGAAGAGCTCCGTGCTGGAGGCGCTCTCTGGAGTGGCGCTGCCCAGAGGAAAGGGTGAGTAAAGATGTACTAAGTCTAAAGATGTTTGCTTACCGGCTTAATTGATTATGTTAATTGGCTACTGTGCAGACATGTGACTCTTTATTTGACTTGACCTAATCTATATTTTTGTTTTGTGCACTGCAAAAAAAAAAAAAAAAAAAAAGTCTGATACAGAGCAGAGACATAGTGAGATTAAGTGTTAAATAGGTTGTACTACCGGTTCATCCAGAAGGCGGGCATAATCACATGGGAACTAATCGGAACACAACTGTGGGGACCTGCCTCCCTTGAAAATCAGGTCCGGATGACGTAAATCCTTTATTAATAGATGGGTTTATGGTTTATCGGCATGGTTTAATGTTAACAATAGACTGGCAAGTAATACATTTATGATTTATGGAACATTCAGTACAGGGGCGTAGCATCAAATTCAGGTACAACACTTCTCAGAATCAGAATCAGAATAGGTTTATTGCCATTGTCAATGATCAAAATTAACAAACATAGGAACTTGCTTTGGTGTAAAGTGCAACATAAAACAATGAATGAAATATTAGCAAAATATAAAAGAGGCATACACAAGATTAAGAATCAAAATTAAATAGAACAGACTAATACTATATACAGTAATGTACCATTGGATAGACAGTAGTGCAAATTGGCAGTGCAAATAGATAGCTCTTTTATAATATTATTGTTAAAGTGGCAGGTGTTATAAAGTGTTCATGAGTCCAACAACAGAGGGAAAGAAACTGTTCCTGCCCAAGGGGTCCCTCGGTGGGCCCCCCAATTAATTATTTGTATAGGATTTATTTATCCCAGCAAATTTGTGTTTTCTTTTTATTGTTATTTTTTCATTCATTTTTGCCGTAATATACACCTTATGTTTTCATTATACTCTTAACCATGACTTGTAAATACTCTAACTACAAATTGTAAACTAGTTTTATTTGTAAACAACTTGGCTAATACAGTATGTGCGCACTGATTTTTCTATTTATTAAAGGGGTCCTCAGATGTCAGGAATATTTTAGTCTCTGAAATACTTTACTCAACCACAATACATTTTCTTTCAACAAAAATAGACTGAAGTGTAGAAAATTGCAACTGACAAAAACAGGCCCTCAAAACCATCACATGCTTTTGAGGGCCCTTCCCTGCCTTGGGCCCCGGGGAAACCAGTACCCTTTATCCCTCCAGTCCAACACCCCTGAATCAGTCTCCAAACGACATTGAAAAAACAAAATGTGGCAGTGCGCTGTTTGACCTGAAAACATTATGCATTACATTTAGTTTATTGTGAACTAATAACGTACTATCCTATTCCCACTGTGACAGGCATTGTGACAAGATGTCCCCTTGAACTGAAGATGAAGCGAAAGAGAGATGGAGGGGAGTGGTCTGGGAAAATTAACTATAAAGGTCATAAGGATGAAGAAAGAATACAAATAAAAATAGAAGATCCATCAAATGTGGAGGAGATGATTAGAGAAGGTATGAGTTTCATTAAACGTCATCATTTACCTATCATTGGCCCTATGCTATTAATTGTTGTTTGTGAACTCCCAGCTCAGAACCACTTAGCTGGTGATGGGGTGGACATCAGTGAAGAACTCATCACTTTGGAGATCGCCTCTCCTGATGTTCCCGACCTCACTCTGATCGACCTTCCTGGAATCACCCGAGTGGCTGTCCAAGGCCAAAGAGAGGACATTGGAGAAACTGTGAGTAAAGCAAAGCCATGTGTCGTGATTCAAGGTCATAACTTTGATGCATCAACATTTATTGACATCAGTGATGGAAGAAGTACTCAATTTTGGTACTCAAGTAAAAGTACGGATACGGATGCAAAAAGTAAAGTAAAAGTATCACATTGAAAAATCTACTTAGTAAATGTGTTGAAGTACCTGTTTGAAAATGTACTTTAAGAGTAAAAGGTAAAAGTATTTCAAAGACCAGTTTTACGCATTAATTCTAATTTTGTTCAGCAAAGGTCTATTTGAAGGAATTTCTTAATTTTTGTAGATAATTTAATGTGTATATGTTTGCTTGCTTGTTGTTAAGCTTGAACTCAAAACTTTCAGGCAGAATGTCACCATCAACTTGCTAAAAATAACCCCCTCAAACAAAGTGAAAAGTACTTTCTACTTTTCAGTCCAGTTAGTTAGTAGAAATGTAGTGGAGTAGAAAGTACAGATACTTGGACTCAAATGTAGTGAAGTAAAAGTAAAAAGTATCCACAGTAAAAATGACTTAAGTGAAGTACAGATACCTAAAAAATGTACTTAAGTACAGTTACTTTCCACCACTGATTGTCATTATCTTTCACTTCAGTCACATTTTTCTACTAGTTCTGTATCAGTTAGGGCTGCACCATATTGTTTAAAAATTCAGTAGTTCAATTCACAGGTATAATGGTATTAAATACACATCCAAGAGCATTAACATTTAGGAGAATACTGAAATATAAACTGCTTAAACAATACAAGAATGTGTATATAGAAGGTTAAGGTTAGATTGAAAATGATGACATTCGCAGAGGACATTCTACCTAATTGCAAGTTTTGTGATTTGATCATTCAAATTGAGATGAATTGTGCAGCCTTTATTATAGCATTCAAAATGTTTGGTTACTTTTTAGATTAAGAGACTAATCTGGAAGTTCATCAAAAAACAAGAGACAATCAGTCTGGTGGTCGTCCCTTGTAATGTGGACATAGCCACGACAGAGGCTTTGAAGATGGCCCAGGAGGTGGATCCTGATGGAGAGAGGACTTTGGGTGAAACACGTCAAAGTCAACAGGATTTCTTGATCACTTCTCACTTGACTTACACGTTCACTTTGTGTCGTAGGTATTTTGACCAAACCAGATTTGGTGGACAAAGGCACAGAGGAGACCGTGGTGGACATAGCACATAATGAGGTCATCCACCTAAAGAAAGGGTTCATGATTGTCAGGTGCCGAGGTCAGAAGGAGATCACAGACAGCGTTTCTCTGCCAGAAGCCATAGAAAGGGAGAAGGCCTTCTTTAGGGACCATGCATTTTTCGAGTAAGTTTGTTGTTATTTATTGCCGCACAACTGTAATGGTATTTGCATTAATGGAAGATTATACACAGGTCAAACAATCTAGACAATAAAACATAAGTATGAAATAAAATGTTTAACACGCAATCACAGTGACAACATGTACATCATTTTATTTTTTTTACAGTACTCTATACAAGGAAGGATTTGCAACAGTCCCCAAACTGGCAGAGAAACTTACCTTGGAGCTGGTAGATCATATTCAGGTGGGCTGTCATTCACATAAATACACATAATTACACATATCAAAGGTTCTGTTACATTCGTGTCCTTTTATGCTTTACAGAGTTCCCTTCCTCGACTCGAAAAACAGATAGAAGAGAAGCTGGCCCAAACTCACGTGGAGCTTGAGAGATACGGCTCTGGACCTCCATGTGATGCGGGGGAGAGGCTCATCTTTCTCATTGATGTAAGCTCCTAAACTCTTGTAGAGCCATGTTGAATTTAAAGGATGCCACAATGTTATTTTTTATTAACTATGTGTTATAAATGAGCACACTACTTAATGCTCAATTGCATGTTTTCAGAAAGTGACGGCGTTCACTCAGGATGCTCTCAGTTTGACCACAGGAGACGAACTCAAGTGTGGAGACAAGATCAATGTCTTTTCAGCACTGAGGAAAGACTTTGCAGAATGGAAAATGATCCTGGACAGATCAGGAAATAACTGTAAGTCTTATCATTTGTTGTACCGAAACAACACAGAAATAACAGTGTTTCTTTTGCAGTTAATGAGAAAATTCAGAAAGAGGTGGATGTATATGAAGACTTGTATCGGGGTAAAGAGCTGCCCGGCTTTATCAACTATAAAACCTTCGAGGCCATGGTGAAGGAACAGATCAAGCAGTTGGAAGAACCTGCGATCAGAAGGTTAAAGGATGCAGGAGGTATGGCACTGACAACAGGGCTTGGGTTTGTGACGTCACACCTATTGTATAAATTTTTTTTGTTATAAAGCCTGAAGGATTTATTTGACAGGACATTTGTAGCATGAAGCCTAATATTAAACCAATACAGATTTAAGAAGCTGAATACTAGACTTAGCTGTGATTAAAACTTGTTCTGACTCTGAGTGAGAGAAATATATTTAGCAGCAGTGACGAGGCAGCTTAGTTATCAGGCTGCTCCACAGCTCTTTTGTTTACTTTTTACATTGTTTTGGCTTGTGTAGCACTGTGGGCGGTAAGTAGACCCACAACAAAAAGTCTGGTGATTTTAACCTGCTCCAGGGTTTTGAACAAAGCTGTTTTAAATTTAAAACGGCACAAATATTAATAATCTAAGGAGTGAAGTCTACAAAAAGTTCTATTAAAATCTGATCCTAAAAATAAATGCTTAGAATATTTACATTCACTGGTATTATTTAGTGTGAAGATGTTTCTTTCCCCTGCTTTGTCTTATATTAATGAGGAGGCTTAAACAAACTACCTGTTTCTGCTGTTTGTGTCAATGGAACTTTGTGCATTTGGACCTGTCATGTCACAATTAACAATCCTATTCATGCACCTATGCAATTGATCAGATTTGTGTAATATATACATCTCCTTATTTGCTAAGAACATATTCATACAGCGGTGTAATAACCAACATTCTTTATTACACAGTGCAGGCCTAACTCATAGGAAAGTTTTCAAACTTGGTTGGTTGTGGTAATTTGCGCTATTAAATCTGCAGACATGTTAGTTTATCAGCTGTTTATGTTCGTAATTCAGCAAATAAGAGGTGATTTGACCAGAAAGCTGCTAGAGTGTAGAACATCTTCCAATTCCAATCAGTCTCCAGACAGTCTTTGATTTCATGCAGTATGCTGTTAATGCAACCAGACTTCTGACTCATGTGCTGTACACAGGGCAGCAGCTGCACCACTCACACTCTCTGCACACTATTTTACACACATAAGAGTAAGATTTCAAAGGAAAACACAATTTTTAAAATACCCAAACTAGAATGTATTTTTCCTTTACGTTTGCCTCTCAAATGGACAATTAAATGCATTTGTTTGACCTAGACAATCCCTCAACTACGAGCTTCCTCTCACCATAAATTAACAAATAATTCCAGTACTAGATTTGCAATAGAAATGAATTATGAGGTTGCAAAACTTTAAAACCTTTGCTTTCATTGAATGTCCTACAGATTCTGTCAGGAAGGTCTTCCTACAGTTGGCCCACAGTAGCTTCACTGGATTTCCAAATCTTATGAAAACTGCCAAGGTATTTATTTGAATTACATGATTTTCTCAGTGATGGGTTACTTTATATTACAATGTGGTATTTTCTCTGCCATCTTTGTTAGACCCACATTGAATCGATTAAGCAGGAGAAGGAGACCACTGCAGAAGACATGCTCCACACTCAGTTCAAAATGGAGATGATTGTGTACACACAGGATAGGACCTACAGCAACAGCCTGAGTGAGAGAAAACATGAAGAGGACGAGGAGGATGAGAGACGCCAAAGATACCACAAAAACAGGAGCATAGTGTACTACACTGACAACAAGGCAACTCTCCAGGAACTCATGTTGCATCTTAAATCATATTACCAAGTATGTTATTTCAAATGTAGTTTAGTTTCCACTTAAATATATTTTCTACTGCCTCTACAGGGCACCACAGTAGAATATCTGGCACATTTTAGTCATATCTTCTGATTTTTCTTCTCTATCAAAATTTTCAAAATTCTGAAATAGAGGCAAAATTAAGTACACAAAATTAAATAAACACTGATGATTTTACGAATAAAAAGTTGAAGATAGAGATTTTAATCTTCTATTCAAAGACAGTTAGTGTGCTTCTCAGTTACTAGAGAAGTTTGACAAAAACTAAATTTGTGGTGAAAACTGAAATAAATCTTTAGATACAACAATGCAAAACGTTTTTAGGGTCAATATTTGACCAGTAAACATCAACATTTTGCCCCTGTCAATATTGCTAGAGTAAATAATAAGAAAAGTCAGTGTTTACTAACCAAGTTTTCATTTTTCAAAACATCTTGGTTTTTCATATTTTGATATTCAGAGGCTTATCTCAATTTCTGTTCCGTTTCACTTCATTTCCAAATGTAAAATTTATTTATTCTTTTAACTCCATACATATAGGTTACATAAATGTTTGTTTGTTTTCAATAGATTGCAAGCCAACGTCTGGCAGACCAGATTCCGATGGTCATTCGTTACCAAATGTTGCAAGAGCTGGCGGTCGACCTTCAGAGGCAGATGCTGCAGATGCTTCAAGACAAGGAAAATGTGGAGTTTCTGCTCAAAGAAGATTATGACATCGGCACCAAAAGAGCTGCTTTGCAAAGTCGTCACAAACGTCTCATGAAGGCTCGTGGATACCTTTTTAGGTACTAGATATTAGACGCACACTATGTTGATGACAGGTAAATGTTACTTATAAAAAAGATCTTTTAGCTTTCTAGATACAAATGTACTGTAATCATTCTGAATTGTGGGCTGGGGCTTTCTGTTCAATCTTTTCATTTTAGACTGCCATATTAACCGTGTGTTCAGTATAGATGATTGTTAGCAATGCTGCCACCTTGTGTTTTTTTTCTTAAGAGTCAAGCAGAGTTTTAACTAGGCTTTGGTTGGTTTGAATAGTACTCTGTAACAAAAATTCCTACACAGAAGAGTCTTTAGCAAGCTTTATTCAAAACACATATAAAAATAAACCAAGTATTGTGATATTTTCATTCGCCATTATTTACAGGGCTCTCTTGATTATTGTCATCATTGTCTGATTTCTCATCATCTAAAAAACAGAAAAAAAATTACAATTATGAATTACAGCAAATGCATTTTAACTTGCACGGTAAACTGAAAGCTTGTTTAGATAAGTACTCACTTTCAAGAGTCTGCTGAAGTTCTTGTATTGTGCTGAGGAGCACGTGAAACTGTTTTTTCCTCAACTCCAACTGAAATAATTTAAAAGTTTGATTTAATCTTACAGGAGGGCCTTAATATATTCTTTAATATATTCTATAATCTACAATATTCACTATACCTTTGCATCAACGTTTTCTTTAATGTGAGACAGCTGTTGAAGCTCCTTGTCCAGAGCTTCCAACTGCCTGCAAAAAGTAAAGTGTGTTGCCATAAAAAGAATTAAACACATTTAGCAGTTCATTAAGAATACTTACTTTAAAGTTTCGTGTCTGTCAGGATGTTGTTGTATTACTTTAGCAAGAGCATCATATTCTGTAAAACAGAAAAGTATAGATACAAGGCCAAAAAAGTAATATATACATACACATTGTCAACATTTCAGACCAGCTGAGTCAATGAGACAATTTTTATCTACTCGTGCTATAGTTTCAGGTTATACCAATGGTCCTCCGTGACAATAGCAATAATGCAATTCCAAAAAAAAAAAAAAAGATCTTAATGAAACGGGGATATGTCGTCACAAATAAATAAATTCCTCATACAGTAGTGACATGGCTTTGAAGTTTAGTATTTAGCATCTTTAAATCTCTATAAACAGAAGGTTGGCAGTTCAATTCCAGCTCTCACCAGTTAATATCGTTATAAACAAACTGATCTTTGTGAATGTAGAGAGAGCGAATACTTGGTGGGTGTACAGATAGTTGGCACCATTTGTGAAGCAATGAACATATTTTTACCTTGACGATTTTTCCGTATTCTTTTGGCTCTCTGAATTTCTTTTTTGCATTCAGCTATTTTCTCATGCGCTGACGTGATGTTTTGCTCTACAACGAAACAAAGGTTTAAAAAAAATGAATATGTTAAGAATCAGCCAGACATGCATTCACGAAAATAATCGTTGTAAATACCTATATTTGTGTAGATTTTCTCATAGTTTTCCATTTCTCGAAGATTCATGTCGTACACCATCAAGGTCTTCCCCATTGAGAACTCGCATTGGGCTAATGTACCCAGCATCCTCTGATATTGTGTGAATCTACGCAAAACATCGAAACACGGCGTTATGAAAGCGACAACGCCGTGGTTGTGCAGGGTTGGCGTGTGACTGACCCTTCCTCTGGACTGCTGGGAGAGTTACACCATTTGATGAAACTCTTTAAGAGCACGTTAATCCGGCGGTCATCTCCTGCTCCATCCCCGTCAATAAGAAGCCGTTTACGAATAACTTCATCTGAATAAAAGGGACAGACAGTCAAGCAGTTCATAAAGAAAACAATGCCCAATGTTAGCTTAAGCGGCTAGCTCACGGTTAGCCCATAGCACTATAGTTGGCCCAGGTCCCACATTTTCTTATTCTACGAACATGCACTAACATAATGTATGTACAAAATACGCGAAGTAGGCGTCATACTCATGCTGTATCAGTACATATTATCGTAATGTACAAATCTTTTACCATCTGTTACGGCTCCCATGTTTAGACCTAGCTCTTCTCTGGTAGTGATCACTTTAAAGGAGAACTATTGCCCCCTACTGGTACGGAGTATGGCTATGGGGTTCAAAAACGTTTTCTTTTGTTTGATTGGTGGATAAAAACCATCGATTAAGGTGCATACCGCCACCTATCTCTGGGTGATAGTATTTCAAGTTAAATTCTAGTGAGTGTTAGTAAGAAAAATGACAAATGACAGAGCACAAAAAACAAAACAAAAAAAAACACACACACATCAATGCCCGGCTGAGTTGGTGGTCTCCTTTACCCAATATACTCCACCCTATGCCAAGATTGTACAGTTTGTTCTTGAGTACTTGTGTAATATTCTGCGCTCTTAATTTTCTGCAATCCATTGAAACATGTTGGACTGTTTCAGCAACACCAAATGCCTGACATTGGGCAGATGTAGATTTTCCAGCTAAAATTAGAGTTGATCTTGATTCTTACCTGTGATCAGAATCAGAATCAGAATCAGAATCAGAAACGGTTTATTGCCATTGTCAGTGATCACAAATTCACAAACATAGGAACTTGCTTCGGTGTAAGGTGCTGTTGATATTGATGATATTGCTGTTGTTGATTTCTGTATACTGTATGTTTACCTTTTCTGTCAGCATCCCCAATCCTTTGTCATTTGACTTGCACTGTCACTATAATTAGTGATTTAAGTTCCCCTTTACCCACTGGAACTTTATAGCGGTATCATGATCTGTCAATGAATAAAGCCCTTTTTGCCACTTAATCTGCCACTTCTTTATCTCTGAATGTACTGGAACCCAATAGAAAAGGTACAAAAACAAGACAACTAACTTCAAGCATCATTGATCAACGGGGCACACCTCAGCTTTCCCACACAAATATTCTCTATTAATTTATTTTTATTTTATTTTATTTATTTTTTTTAGCAACAACATACACACATTTAAATATAGACATATTTACAAATCCCAATAATTATAGGCTAAAATAGCAGTAGAGCTGATTGTAGCCCATGGATATGAAAAAAATATACATATTATGGATAAGTCATAATTACAGCCTCAAATGTAGCCAGTTGGGTTGCAGATCACTATTTAGACTCATAGATGGGGGCAGTTAAAATAGAATAGGTCTATGTTTATAATAGGCTGTAGATTCAGCACTTGTGGGTTTTATAGATAATATGATGATATGGATAGTCAATAGGGAAATGTGGCCCAAGCTATTGAGTGAAACAAATTAGATGGCCATTTCATATGGGTTTAATTCAGTGATTTGACATGTTGGAGTGTTGAGTTCTGATCCAAAAAAAGAAGAAAAAAAGAACAAACAAAACATAAAATGTTGCCACAAGGTCTGATTATATTATTAGTTAGTTAGTTAGTTTTAGTAGGTGGTGTGCAACAGAATAGTTCCAAACTAAAAAAAAAAAAAAAAAAAAAACACTTTAAAATGGCTGAAAAATACTGGCCTAATGAATTGTCTATGAAATGTAAACTGTAATTTTACTGCTTAGTGCATATAATAATAAATATTTTATTAGCCGTACAATGAGCTGAATAGTGCATAGTTTGGGTGAAATGTTTAGTCTTTTGATATTTAGGCTAATTGGTAATGTCTGGCACACCCTGGCCAACATTGTAAGTAAAAATGTTCTTTTTTACTCATGTTTTGCATGGTGAAATGAAAGTTAAAGATAAATGGCTTCCAGCTTATTTTATTGTCCACAATCACACTGAGAAATGTGTTCACACTAGTTCAGTTAGGCTAATATGCATTTCAAGTTTTTTTTTTCTTTCTATTATACACGTATACTACAATAGTATAACACAATCTGTTACATCTTCAGTTAATTCCAAGTGTCATCACTGTTGATCCATGACGTGATCCATGGATAGATCTATGACGTATTTAGTGTCAATGAGAATGTTTTATTCTTTTGGAATACTTTTCTAATCTTTTGAAACTGCACTGTGATATAGAAACTGGCATATAGTATCATTTTAAATAATGGTAACAACCCACAACAACAACAATTTTCAGCACAATCTTATTTGTATTTGTATTTTTTATTTTCACTTAATAAAAAAAACATAAGAATACATGAAATAAAATGACATAAAACGTGATCTTATTGCCCAATTCTGGTCCAACATTTACAAAATATTTGTTAAAAATAATTAACAATCAGTTTCACATTCATTATTCTGGTACTACATGCTTTTCACACATAACAATACCAAGAAGTCCCTATAATCCCCCAGTCCCAGACCACCAAGTGATGAACACTAACTAAACACAAAAAATCACATTATTATTCACAGTGAGGTCCCACTCATCGCACATTCTGATTGGCTGACACTGAAACATTCCAGCCACTGTTGTCCTGTCGGATAAATATTTACAGGTGAATATGCTCTCGTACATTTCCCCCAAAGTCTACTTCTTCAACTTATCATAATAAGGTAAAAATTGGTCAGTGGAGCTTTATAATCAGTCTTTAAGGTAGACAAAGCCACCAAGCATTAGTTAGGTGTGCTGTGATATAGTCTTTTAAGAGGCGTTGTGCGAGAAGCTCCTCAGACTAGAGGAGATCACTGAACCTGACCAAATCCCTGGACTTCATGACATCCTCGGACTTTGAACAAGATCCTTGGAGATCCACGGACGTGAGATCTCTGAACTTGACAATACCCCTAGACTTGCAGAGATCCCCAGACTTGACGAGATCCCCTGACTTGACGGACCCCTGACTTGACGGACTTGAGGAGATCCACGGACTTAAGAATATCCCCAGACCTGAGGAGATCCCCGCTCTAGAGGAGATCACTTAACTTGACAAGATCCCCGGACTTGACGAGATCTCGGGACTTGAGGAGATTCCTGGACTTGAGAAGATCCCTGGACTTGAAAAGATCCCCGGACTTGATGAGATCCTCGGACTTGGCAAGAGCCCCGAACTTGAGAGATTCCAGGAGTAGAGCAGATCTGTCATGTTGCTCGTTGTTGCCCGATCAGCAGAGGAGGGAGGATGATGTCCCTGTGACACTGCTGTTGCCCAGATTGCACACAAGGACTGAAAGTGGGTCTAATTGGCTTTAACATTAGGATCTGTGTAGAAGGTACAGCAGGAGCTTAAAAAGTTTTTTGAGTGTGGCCCCAGTCTCTAGTTCTACGCACATCAAATGGGTATGATGACAAAGGTTCCTATACTGCGAAGACCCCTTATCTTTTTGTTTCTTCTTATTGTTTCGTTTGTTGTTTGATTATTTAAAACTCTATGCTATTTATTGTAATCTTTAAATTAGAATAGACCTATAGATAAATAAAGGCTATACCATAAATTTAGATCACATAGCCCCTGACACATTGACCTGATAACACTTTACGCACTAATTTTACAAAAAACAGAACCGTGAACAGAATCCTGAAACTGTTTTGGCGGTTTGGCGCAAACATAGCCTAATGGGCAATAATTGGGTCTAGATAGGGCCTAGGCATGTTGATTAAAATACAATTTGAGATTCTGAAACTTTCCATAAATTCAGCATTGTACTAAGTTTCCTTACTGCTCATGGACAACTTGCGGGCCTCCTGCAGTGTCGCAGCTCTGTAGAATATTTTCATATTCTACATTTGTGTTTTTTAGCCAAGGCCTGTTTTAAGCATAGGTTGTGGCTATGGTTTTAAGAAGGTCTTGTTTAAGAAGGGTAAAAAGTGCGTACGTGCGTGGTGACGTCTTGGTCCCAGAATGCAGTCTGGTAAACAGACATGGACGCACCAGGTGAAGACCTCCACAGAGGCTGAGCTCTCAACTCGCTCTTTTTCACCGCCTTTCGTCTTTTTTCAAGTGCATCCAGCTGATTTTTGTCTCTCTGGAGTCTCGGTTTAATCCACTACTGCTAAAACACCGGTAAGAGCGTAGTTCCTGTCAATTCGAGACAATTGCTTATTTCTTGTGCTGTGCTGTCAGGCTTTGCCAGCTTCCTCGCTAATGCTAATGGCTGGAGCTAGCAAGCTAATGTAGCCACCACTGATGGCTACGTCTGTACTAGTCACTAACCCACTTTCCCAAGGGTCTATTTTACAAACGGTACATTTGACATTAATAACCGTCTTTTACACATTGATAAATAATAACTACGGGACCAATGTCATAACAAATAGACATAGCCTGGCGAGTATTAAGAAAAGAGTGTAGCTGCTGCTAACCTTCTGAAAGTACTGCCTCCATTTAGACATGGCCAACAGTTCGTCTGATTACTCGCTTTCACTGCAAAAAAGATACGCCATTTGTTCAGATAACTGAATACGATGTGAATATACATTTAATGTTTCAATTGTATGCCACATTCCCATTATTGTTGGTTTTTGGATTTGCCCTACATTTAGGCCTTTTATAATTATTACAAGCCAATGTGAGATCTGATCATATAGGTAGGCCACATTCAACAGTTAGTTTAGCTCCAGATAATAAAAGTACATACGTTATCACTTTTTAATCACTTGTACAAGCCTTTCTTTTGCATTGTTTTACTGTGTTTTGACCATGACACCAAAGAGAATTAAAAGCACAAGTTTGGAAATTCTATATTCTAAACTTAGTGTCTTTGATTGTCCAAAAAGTGTGGTATAAGTTTGATTTATTTTCATTATTATTATTATTAACAACGTATACACCAACATGAATCAGAGCCAACCTTTTGTTTCAGAGGCTGCTTCATTATGGTGAATCTCTGAGTGGAAAGAACTCCTCAAACGCAGTGTCTATGTTGCCATCCGATGGTTCCCAACTCTCTCTGCTATTCTGCTGTTGTGTGTTGGACATGGATAAAACTTTACAGATTATAATAAATAGTTAGTTTAATAACACAATTGCTGCTTTGCTGTACATACATAGTTTTTTGAGGTTTATGGTACCGGTAAAACTCTATTATATATTCAATATTATTTTATATGTCAGGCTGGTTAAGGGGGTGGAGACAAGGTTAACAAAGGGTGTTAGGTTTTGAACAGGGTTATGTTAATATTTAAGATTAAAATTAGGAAAACGTTTAGGTTAATATTTCAAAAAGATTAATTTGTTCTCCTTTAACGCTAGATACTTTTAAATATAAAAGTATGGGTTTGGCAAGGAACATTATAGGTTATGGATAGTTAGGTAAAGGGTTTGATGTGTGGGCAGTAAAAGTAAAATTTTGGAAACCGTTTGTTATTGGATGATAGACAACTAGCGAGAATGGTAAAATAGTAAACAGAGTTGATAGATTATTCAGACTATTCTGTTGACTCAATCATATACTTATATTGCTAAGAAGTCCATCACAATATATATCACCATAAGTCCATCACAATATATATCACCATATCATTATTTTGAGTACATCCCTTGTAGATACAGCTGTATCTTTTGTTTAATCATGAATTTATTTCAAGATGAAAACAGTCTAACTTTGACTTTCACTGTGTGTGTCTTCAGATTTCTCTGCAGTGTCTGCCTATGAACATCTACTGATGTGGATCGACTGACAGTGTTAAAAATAAGTAACTTTTGAAAGGTAGGCTTCACAAGTGTCAAGTTATCACATCCAAACAATGGATTTGAATAATCTTAGTAGTAGTAGTATTGTTTAAATGAATACCACCACTTGAATGTTCCCAATGGTAGAACAAATTTCTGTAAAAACAATATTATTGTGTATAGCATCAAATCTGACTAGTCTGCATTTCTCACTTTTACATATCAAATTGTCTGCATTTTGGGTATGTTCAGTGTCTGTGTAGTAATTAGTAACCGTGACCCATCAATGCAGACCCTCCTACCTGTACTTTTATCAGGTATGACCAGGTGTCTGGGAGCCAGATCCACTCCCCACAAATATGTTGCTACCTTTTTCTCATTTTTTTTTTTTTTTTTTTTAATCACGGTTTTGTTTTTCATCATACTCATTAACACGCGACATATTTATTATACTCTTGATTAAATCAACTAGATCTCACTTCATTCAGTCAGAACTTTTCAGAAGATCACAATATTTGTAAATTCACATGCTCTCAAGAATCCACAAAGAACTGGGACATAATGCACAAATACAGACTATTTTGTTTTTGAAAAACGTGCATACTCTATGTGGGAGTTTTCTTCTTTTAAATTTGACCAGATGTGTGCACATCCTCTCTTATGCACCTTTTCTAGAGCAGGATGTACAAAGTTTATCTCTAAGAGCTACTGCCCAGGGATAGACTGACATGCCAGTCTGCACCATGGGTCCCTTCGACCACCACCAATCACTAACACACTTACACCACATTCATACTAGACAAGAGGTTTGAAGTGACAACAATAGTAAGCTTTGGCTTGCCACTGAGGTACTAGCAATATAACATGATCAGGTTATGCATTTCTGTTTTCAAATATTAGATTATGTAATATATATAACACATTGAACACATAAGGGTATTCCATCAGCATCACAAATCCAGGCTTATCCGGAAATCCTAGACTGAAATTAGCACCATTTTGAGCAAGTTGTTTTTCAGTTATTTTTGCTTTCTCTTTTTTTTTTTTTTTTTTAATTGCAATTTTGAAATGCGTGGTTCTAACCAGCGCTAATTCAGGCCTGAAGTTCCCTACGGGAACAGTAAATTATACCTTAACATTAACCTTATACCTTAAGCTGCACTCTGTGATTCTAGGAAGGTTGGATCAATGGAGCAACAAAATCTCTGAAAATGATCTATCTTTATCTGAACAGACGACAGGGGAGCCAAAGAGTGCATGAGGTCCATGTTTTCAACACAAAATGTTTTTAGTTCATTCTGATCAGAGGACACGACTCACCCCACCTGTCCTACAGCATAACATATTGGCCTGTATATAGTGTTTAGACATCTTAAACATCATAAAAAATTCATTCTATAGAGCAATTATGTTTTATTTTGAAAATGTATAACAAGAATTTAAGTGCATGCTTTAGGTCATGTTAATAAAATAGTTTATTCATAAACTCCACCTTCCATAGATGTGCATCTTTTTAGTGCTTAGAAGTATGCAGCTGGTCATCAAACGTCTCTCGCTGCAAACAATTTAACTCTAACAGAGACAACAACAAATGACAGCAAAGAGAGCTTGAACAGAAACGTGTAATCTTCCAAAAAAGGGTAACCTATTTGTTTCTTTCTCTGGTTAATTTTATAGTCCATTCATGTTTTATGACTTGAACCTCAATCAAGACATTTACAGGCATGTTTTACCACATTACTGATGCATAAAATATCATTTGAATATTGTTATCATGATGATCAAACAAATATTGAGATAGATATTCATTTTGGCCATATCGCCCAGCCCTGTAGCCTCTGTGGCAGCCCAATCTGTGTGGACTTTATGGCCTTGTTTACATGCACACACAGATGCATGCTCACATGCTCATATGCACACTTTAACAAACATGCAGGGCAATTTTGGTCCCAGTAAGTACATCCTCTTGGTGTTGTTTTTCCTTCATGTATATTTTTTCTATAAACACTGAGAAACAAAAAGCACAACAGCTTGATATGTAAGAGATATTTCTGATCGGAAATAATTTTGGTGAAGAAATACTCGATCCCAAGTGAATTAAATATCCTTGACCAATAGTTGGCGCACCTACTTGATGAAATATCATTATAACTCATGCCGGAGGGGGAAATACTGGATTGTTTGCCATAAGATGAGCATGTGATAAAATATTTACTCCAATACAAGCAGTAATCAATTAAGAGAATATAAAATGTATATGTTTCCATGGGAGAGGGATCATACTCACCAAATTAATCAGTTCCAATGGTGCATTCAAGTAGGAAAAGTGGACATGATGTCACATAATTTTGTAATAATAAGAATAAAAAGCTATTTTTGATGAACAGGTTTACCTCCTCCTGGGACACAGATATGTTATGTTGATTTGTCATTTAAAATGTCTAGAAAATAATATAGCCAGTGTTCTAAAACCTCTGGTGATATGCTGGGCCTTCTGTTTCAGTATCTGTTTTATTTAGAGTCAAATCTATTAATGTTTTGGTCCTCATGGGTCAGTCCCATTTTAGTCCTGATGAGACATTAGTCCTGGTACTTGGAAAGACGAATTGTATCTTAGGTGGGAAACTATTGAGAACTGCTGTGTTAGGTTCATGAAATAGCATCCATATTAACTGATATGGTAACAAAGCACAAAATGACCTACAGTATTTATTCCCATACCAGAGGGACTATATCACATGTGTTGACTTAAGAAAATGTACATTTTATTATAGACCATTTTACATAGTATAATTTAATTGGCTAAATGCATTTATTTTTCTATTTATCTTAATATTTTGCAATCAGTTAGCCTAATCAAACGATCATTGAAACAAAGAATGGTTCATTGCTGTGTGACCTTCATGTAGAATTTTATAGTTGGCCAATTGAGTATAATAATATTATTATTATTATTATATATTAATTATAAAGGCGACTTGTTGCGTGTACGTTTGATTTTGGTGCTGTAATCGAACACGATTGAAACAACACACGTTTGCTCGCGTCAATCAGTGAAAAAGTCGTCCTATCCCGAACACGAGCAAAGCTTACCCCTGTGTTGTTACATTGTAGCGGAAAGAATGTCGGAAAGGGCCGAGGATGACGTCAGGGGGGAGCTGCGCCGAGCGGCCAGGCAGCAGCTGAAGCAGCAGCAGCAGATCCAGCGGGGAGAAGGCTCCACAGCAATGGCGACTGTTGCGGAGCGGAGATCCCTGCCTAGCCCAGAAATAATGCTGGGACAGCCTTGGAGCAACTGGGTCGACGCTGCCAAACTCCACGGTAACGACGGTGAGCTCCCCAACGCCCCGATTCAACGTGCGGTAGCGATAGCGAGCGCGACACTTGCTAATGTTGTCTGTCATTTTTGGCCGATTGCATGCAGTTTTGGTGGAATATTAGGAAATCCTACTGGTAGCAACAGCACGGGCAGACAAGCAAGTGCAACTATTTATTTGTATGTGTCGAATCTTGTTTTCAGGTGCTGAATTGGAGGAAAGTTTTAAAGACTTCGGGAAAAATCGCGAAGCCATGCGTTTGTGCCGAGAAGGTAAGTGTTTTTTTCCCTTTAGGGCCAAAGGTGTATGTTTTTTCTGTGGTTTTGCACACATTTAAAGACACACGATTCAAAGACTTTCAGCGTTAATATACCAGCCGGGATAAATCTTCCATCCACTCACGATTACGTATAAAACCAGCTTTTATAATCGTTTTTACGTTCATTATTTAATCTGTATCTCCTATATTCCAACTTTTACAAACTATATGTTCCTATTATAAACTATTAATATAGACTTTTTATTTATTATAGCCTACAATTTACAGCCCTACGTTCTTTGCTTACTGGTTCTATAAGCTGTTTAGGCTCATATGTGTAATAATAACAAATAAAGCTCTTTATACTATAGGAACAAATTAAACAAAACATAAACAAGAGCTTTACAAGCTGAATCTAAGTGAAAACCTTCCTGTATTGTTTTCTATTTCCTTATTGTGCAGTTGCTGTAATTCAGTGTAAATTAGCCTAATATAGTAGCCTATATTTTTCTTTTTATTTGTGTTTTTAATGGAGGTGTGGGGGAAGTTTAGGTGAAATCGTGCTGCTATGAATTTGAACAATGTTTTGAAGCTCAAGACTACCATCCGAGCCTCATTCTCACCTTTAGGCATTGTACAGCTTAGTCACAGTACGCTATTGTATTTATCACTTATTATTAACATGATAAGCACTGTTTAATCCAAATGTCATTCTCAATTCTGTATTCAGAGAGACTTTCAGGTCGCCAGGGTTCAGGAGTCGAAATGTCTTGTACTTAAATATTATGGATGACTTCCATTGACACAGTGACAGTCATCACTGGTGGATAAATGAAGGCGATTTATCATTTATCATAAAACAAGAAACTTTTTGTTACCAATGTAGCCATTTTATAACCACACATGGGTGTTCGTTATTAATTGTGGGGCTTAATTAATGAATATTGTTTTGCAATTTAGATTAGAAAATATTCAGCATCATCTAAAAAAACATATCATTCATATCATCTTAAGAACCTATAACTTGTTTCACAAAAAGTATGTTTTGTTATATATATGTATATATGTTTTAATAGCTTTGCATGCAAATTTATTGCAATTTTAATGATATTACAAAAAAAAAACGTTTAAAATTTTCAACATTTTCAATTATGTCAAGCAAACAACCAATGAAAAAAGTTACAGAATGTGTGACCCTACATCTTTTTTGTCACTACTACCTACCTACTACCACCTACTATAGGATCGATCTTTGCTGGTCATATTAGAAGTTAAACATTAGTATTTGTTCATAAGATTTTGTTATGGCTTATCCTTGGGTTGTGTTAAGAAAGGGTTATTTAGAGTAACTACTGTTGCATTTGCATTGGTAACAATGGAACCCCTGTTCATAATTCAAAGAACATTGCACAATTTCTGCTAAATTGACATAACTTTGTGCTTTGAGGAATAATCTACATTTCTTATGGCTTGTTTTAGCCAGTTATTGAGTGTATGGTTGACAGAACAGTCATTCAAATGCAGGACTGTGGGCTGAGTCGTGCTCCTGAAACACATGGCGCTAACATGTCATTGCGTCTGTCTGACTCTTGTTTGTGCCATGGGCTGATCAGCACATGCCGCTCAGAGGAGTCTGTGCGCTGGCTGACACTAATACTCCCATGGTGTTTGTGTGTGGCTATTGGGCTTCCAACAAGTGGATGACTACACTGTCATGACTCACCAATAGTTTTATTTGATTTTGATGGTGTTTCTGCCGTTTTATCACACATCCACACACACACTGGCAGTGGTGATTGTGATTAATTGTATAATTTCATTATTCATTTTTCTACCTGAATTAGTCATGTCTTTGAAAAGGTTCTCAACCTCAGATGCTGCAAGCCTGTGCTTTGGTCAGACTCGGGCCTCAATGGAAAGTCAGAATGACGGGGGTCTCGCTGAACTGTGGACAGGAGAACTCCAAGTGAACAACATCAGTAGTTTTTAATGAGTTTGTTTGACCTTGCTGCTGGTTTGGCTAGAAAGTGTGCTTTAGCTCTTGCTGTGAAATACATAAAAAACTTAAAACGTGTTTCAAAAGAAGTGTGTGTGTATATGTATGTATGTATATATATATATATATATATATATATATATACATACATACATATACACACAAAAAATATAATTCAACAAAAAATATGCCATTTTACCTAACTTATATTTTGCCTTTTCGTTTACCTTGTTATATAGAACGGTCACCTTTGAGAAAATAATCTGTCCCTGCTGAAGTCTGCCCTTAGTATTGTGACTTTGAACACGTCAATTAATGCCCAGCATTGATGCTTCATTGTTGTGCATTTCTCTGCGGTAGGCTGCTTCTCAACTCCTTTAGAGGAAACTTGTAAACCTTTTATTGTGCTTAAGATAACAGCCCTGGTCTCCTCAGAAGTGATCCAGTGATGATTGGAGAACACTTGAAGGAGCTGGTGAAGTGTGTTTAAGTGGGCCTCCTCTTCTCTCCTCTTGAATGCTAGTTGTGTGATTGTAAATATTTGTGACTGTCTTGTAGAGTAGCTCTGTTCTGATTTTTACGTTATGTATCAATATCCAATTTTCACTAATAACACATCAACAACTTTCCATAAAATGTCAATTTATAAAAAAGTTGACTCAAATATGTTTAACTATTGCTAATTATTATTCAAGTAAATATAGAACTGCATTGTTAAAAATAGTTCAAATGTTATGAGACATTCAGGGCCACATACAAATCTGCACCGATATCCTAGGACAGATACCCATGCCAGAATATATTCCTGGAACAGTGTTGTTTATATGTGTAACTGGCACACAGGCCTCGTGATTGTATTTGTGTTTGATTCTTATTTTAATGGCAATATAACATGTTTGGTTTCTCTTCCGGTGAAAATTAAATATTTAGCTGTTCCGTGTTAAGTTATTCAACCAGCAGGATACAATAAGGGATGCATCACAATTACTTTACAGTATTAAAGATTTGATTTGAGATATATTTAACATGTTATGTATAATCTATTTCTCTTGTGTGCAGACATGCCCATTTTTGGCCAGTGTCCAGCACAAGACGACTTCTACCTGGTGATGTGCAGCCACTGCAGTCAGGTGGTGAAGCCCCAAGCCTTTCAAGCACACTACGGTAAGTATCTGAGGAACTAACTTAAGTGCTTAACTTATGTGCTTGGAATCTGTTGAAGCTGTTTCTGTCCGTCTATGACATTCATATATATTTTTATATATATATATATATATATATAAGTAATTTCCAGTTAGTTAGGGCTGCAGCGATTAATTGACTAATCGTGACTAGTCAACGATTAAAAAATAATTGACTATAAAAATTGATAATCATTAACGGAATACACAGATTCTAAAATCATTGTCAAAAGATCTTTATAACTAAAATGTGAGATTAATACATCAAAGGAACCGATTACTGCTAATTTTCATCAATAATACACTTTATTCATAAAAATTCTCTTTCTAGAAGTCACCATATTTCAGCCTTTATTTGGCTGATACTGTATTTAAAAAATCAAAATATACAATAGAAATAATTGTTTGACTAGTCGACTGTTAAAATAATCATTAGGGACAGCCCTGTTTACAGTAAATTTTTTGCTGAATTGATAATTAACCTCCCCACTAATGCCCACCGCCAGAGCTTCAGTTATCAAATGTTTTGTGATTTCAATTTAGTTGAACAATTTTTGCAATTGATTAGAGCAATAAACTTCATGTCTAAATGTTATGGGCACTGGATCTGCGCCGACCTGCGCCAACAAGCTATAGCTTTCATATGAATCGCAAAACTTAACTGATAACTGAAGATAGTGTAATCATTTGTCCTGTGATTTATATATTTTTATATTGTACACAGACGAGATCATGACACTTCCAGTTAATAGTTTCATCATTTTCATGCTGTTTCAGTCACAATAACTTGTTGTAAATTGTTGATTTTGTGTCTGTTTGAGATTAACGTGTGGTGGGTGTTGATGGCACATATTACGATTAAAATGTTTTGTTGATGTAGGATTTTTTTCAGGAATTATTATATCAGAGACAGTGTATTGTCAAAAATGATGGTTGTGTTGTACATGTGGTTTCTCAAAATAGCCCTTTGAACAGCCTCAGTTCTTTGAGATGAACATTTTTTTCTCTTGATATTACTATTTCTGCTCCTCCAATGCCTTTTATCCGGTTGTTCTTAAAAGCCTGGGCAAGGAATCAAACTCTTGACCTGTCGACTGGTTCTATTTCAAGCTCCGTTTACAAGAATAGCAAACACTGCTTATTTGTAGTGCTCACTGGCCACCTTAAAAAGTGGTATCTGTTGAAGTGTTATTTATGTTTTCCTGTAAGATTGTGTGTTCTCTTTTAATGAGCATCTTCATTGTGTTACTGCAGAGAGAAGACACAGCTCTGCCAGCAAACCTGTGACCACGTCGCCTTTCACAGTGTCAGGAAGGAACCGAAGCAGCGGTAGTGGCTTTGGGCCTGGGCTAGGCTCAGGATCGGCCGCTGTAGTGGTCAGTGGAGGGATTCTCAGCCGGCCCTCCTCCGCTGGATCACATCTCTCTTCCTCTTCAGTGCCCTCCAACTCCAAACCGCTTAAACCACCCAAAGAGAAGCTGCCAAGCATTCCTAGAAGGCCGCCCTTTTACCCCAGGGCTCTGCCACCGGACAAAATGTAAGTTTCATTTTATGACTACTATGAGAGATTAATTCCTGTATCACATACACCTTAGCCTTTTTCTTCAGACCAAAGATAAGAATAATGATAAAGAAGACATTACACTTTATTTGCGTTATTTTGTGATAAACTACAACATGCATAGTTTGTGATTTTACATTTTGTTCTATAAAATAAAACACAAAAAAGCAACAACAACAAAAAAAGATACTGAAGAAAGAAAAAAACAGTAACTGGTCCTTTGACTTCCTGTTCAAAACTGCAGAATGGATTCTCTACTGGGATCTTGCCTCTTCATAGTGTAATTTAGGGCTACAATGATTAATCAACTCATCGTCTATAAAAAAAAAATTGCCTATAAACATGATAATCGACTAATTGTTAACTGAACTGTACAGATTCTAAAACACGTCAGAAGACCTTTTATAACAAAGAATGTGACATTAACACATCAAAGTGTCAAAAATAATACATTATTGCTGATTTTTATCAATAATACACTTGGATACAAATGGACAGCTCTGCAGCACCCATTCATACAAATATGTGGTCCAAGCGCTTGTTGATCAAATTCCAACCGCTTTTTCCCTTAGCGCATAGAGTTTAGATCGACCCACAAAATGTGCTGTTTGGGCCCAATCCGGGTCCCACACACTCATAGAACTGGAGTTATGTTAAGTTAACTGAATTTATGTGCTCCGTGCAGCGTATTATTGGCAGAATAACCACACCTTGTAGGGCTTCATGTGTTCGCGTTCTACCTGCCGCGGTACCAGAAGCGCTGGCCCACATTATCTCTCCCTCGTTCCTTTTCTTTTTTTTTTACAGCAATATACAGAACATGACACAGAGATTTATTTATAAATTATTTAGAAAAAAATCATTCAAGACAAGGAATAGGAAAATAAAAATTCACAACTTCACAACAATTGTCCCACGTTCCTGTCCAACTTCAAATTTTGTCCACAGTCCATTTTCAAATTATTTGCAAACGTTATTTTTTCCATTTTCCAAATGTCAAATACTATGTTGGTCCAATCCTTAATAGTTGGCACCAACTGTGTCATACATTGTTTTTCTGTTGGCCTTTTTCCCCGTTGCCAAACGTATTCTTCAAAGGTATCTGTTGACTGTGTCCATGGTAGGAATTTTGAGGCTTAAGTACATAGTTCTGAAATCAAGTGGGATGGCGATGTCAAGAAAACGTTAATTTCTGAAAAAAATAGAATAAAATAAACAAGCTTATGATCAGGGAAAACCATTATTACAATGAAGGAAAAGAACATATACAAAAACCCACTGCAATAAAATTGATATTCCTCACATATCAATGGAATTTGTATAGAGACTACACAGCCGTCTTTTACAAGCTAAAGCTAAAATAATCTAAAATGAAAAGTATGCCACTTCTTCTGTATTTAAATATTTGGATGCATTGACAAACACCATTTCAAACAGATTACTTTGTGGTATATCATATCAGGTGTGTTTTTGTCCTCCCAGCCCCATTCACACATGCACATCTGTGTCTTACCATGGCTTTGTCACTGGGTCATTGTTTCTAACTCTCTGCTTCCTCCTTGCTGCCTTCTTCATATCTCTAACCTTGTGTTCCAGCCTCACCCCGGCTGTCAAGGTGGAGAAGATACATCTGAATGTGGACCCCTCAGCTAAGCTGGTGCCGACTTTCTCTGCTCCCTCTACCACCTCATCTTCCTCAACATCTTCCTCTAGCACCACTGTGAGCTCCAACACTACTCCCATCACCACCACCACCTCGTCATCAGTCCTTAAACCAGGCCTTAACTGTCCCTCCATACCAAAGCCTCCATTACCAGCCCCGGCTCAGATACCTAACGGCAAAGGTCACCTCGCGGTCCTTTCTGATAAGAAGCAGGACAGCAGCAGTGCCAGTAGCAGACGCCACTTTAACAAGAAAGTGACAGGTCAGCAACTAGTGTTTGAAGTTCTGTCTAAAATTGTACTGAAGATGTTCTTATGCATGCTTTTACAATCTTTAAAGTAATATAGCTTTACGTGGCATAAGAATTTCACTATACTCTTTTCCTATAGAACGCGAGTTTAATCCGGATATCCACTGTGGTGTTATGGATTTGTCTGCTCGCAAACCATGCACAAGATCACTAACATGCAAGGTAAGACAGAATCAGACATATGTTTTTCATCCACCTAGTACATTTAAGCAATTGTGTAAGAATGTTTATAACACAAATGCCATTTTAGACACATTCTTTAAGCCAGCGGAGGGCAGTTCCAGGTCGGAGGAAGCGCTTTGACACATTATTGGCGGAGCACAAGAGCAGAGCGAGAGAGAGGGAACGGGAGCGGGAAAAAGAGAAGGAGCTCCATCAGCCTCACTCTCAGCAGAGCGCTCCTCTCAGGGAAACCCATCCTGCCTCACATCCCCCCTCTGCACATGACCCCCATCAGGTGGCTCATGGAAACGGCCTTGTTCTTGAGGCCATCAAGCCTTTGTCTGTTGGCAAGCAAAGGTTCTGCAGCCCCAGTCTTCCACGGTGAGTGGCAAAACAATGCTTTCATGTTTTGATGTTGTACATTTAACTTTCAAAGCAATATTTGAGTTCACAAACCCACGAGAATCCATCTTGTACAACTTCTGCCACTGTGTTTGAGCTCGAACCACCAGTGGGTTGGAGGAATTGATCAATCACAGGGCAGCATTGAGGTTTGGGCAGAAGACAAAGGCAATGCGCAAACAAATGTTTTATGTCCATCTGCATTGAAATAGGTCTATTTTAGCAGAAATATTCACTTTTTTATGTTTTAAGCAAAGCCCTTAAGTGAATGTTTGGATCATTCTACTTTCTGCTCACTGCATTTTTGTCACATTGCTTAATCAGAATTGGAACATTATGCCTTTTTGCTATGGCTAGCCATTCTGCGAGACCGTCCGAAATTGAGAATGTTTAAATCTCTATTCTGAGTGCTACATTTGGCTACTAGAAGGTTATATTTACAAACTAGTTATGAATAAAGATACTGTGCTTTTTAGACTAAACAGCGGCTACGGAGGGGGGGCACCAGGAGACCCCACAGCTGTCCATGATGTATCGCATCAGCCACAAACTACTCCAGAGGTTTTGTCACGACCCTCCAGTGATGAGGGCGAAAATGAGGAAAGGGAGGAGAGTGTGGACAAGTTAGACTGTCACTATTCGGGCTATCACCCTCGACCAGCAGCTGTAAGTGGGACTCGTTTCCTAAAAAAATGTTCTCTACTAGGCCTGTCACGATAATTACTGTATCTTATCGTAGGACTAAACGTACATTAAATGATAAATGTAACATTATTTTTTGGAGGCCAATAAATTGTGGGTACTTTTGTACTAGTGAGGGACTTGAGCTGTGAAAGAATACCTTGTGTGACTCATTATAAATACACTGTCATGTCTGTTTTTTACAATATTGTACATTTAGAATAGTTTTTGGGGATAAACCTTTAGGGTTATTGTGCCAGTAACATAAATTATGTTCCATATTATTGTTTATTGTCTGTATTTTCTTGAGCAATATTCAACACTTAAAAATTTGTTATCACAACAGGCCTATTATTTACTTGTCCTTTATGCATTTTGAGGGTTGCAGCAAAGATTAACTATAATAAATCTATTTTTGTTTTAGTTTTGTACTTTTGGAAGCAGACTGTATGGAAGAGGTTGTTATTCCTTTGACCGGCGGTGGGACACAGTGCGTTGTGCTCTAACCACAATGATGGACAAGCATGTTAACTCTCAGATGTGGAAGTAAGTTGGCACCTTTAATGTTAAAGTTGTGTATATGAATTAATCATAATGAAGGACTACAGCGAAGAGTATTTCACAACCTTATTGTGTCTTTAGGAAAATTCCCTTTGCCTTGGAGAACTCCTCCTCTGTTGCACCTACCCATCGGGCAAGCACAAACTACCATAGTAGCACTCCCTCGTCAGGCTTCCTGGGTCCCCCTGCCCCTTTGCCCCAGTCCCCTTATAGCCAGTCTTATGAGGGCAAGTCGGTGCTCTCCTATGGAACCACCTTAAATGCCCGCAGCTCCCCTCAGAGCGGGGCTGAACACCCGGCCTATGGCACCACGCAGGCCCGACAAGTGTCTTCGTCGCCGCAGATGCCTTCAGCCCATTCATCCTCATCTTCTGCTCCACACCTCGCCTCAGGCCGCTCTCTCAAGTCCCGCTCATCCAGCAGCAACACTACCAGGTCAGCATCGTTCAGGCCCAAAGACATCCCTTCAGGCTCTACACCTGTCACCCCTAACTCCACGAGCGGGGGCAGCAGTGGAGCCAACAGTAATAGTAGTAGCACTAACTTGAGCTCGGGGAAGAAAAGAAAGAACAGCTCTCTTTTGACTTCATCCCACAGCTCATCTGAATCCTCCAATGCCAACTACTCCTCCTCTTTCAAAAAGAACTGTGCAAATGTGGGCAGCTCAGGGAGCACTTTCCACCATAGCTCACTCGGACCCTCAGCATCCTCATCTTCATCGTCTCACAGCGGCGTTCACAGTGTGGGGCTCAACTGTGGCCCCACCGTGCGGACAAACTCCCTCAGTCTCAAGGCAGATGCTTCTGGAGGTTCGAGCGGGGGTTCATCAGGGCCCCCTGCCCGTGGCCCTCCGTCAGGCAGCCCAGCAGAGTCCATCAAGCGCATGAGTGTAGTGATGAACAGCAGCGACTCCACTCTGTCTCTGGGGCCCTTTGTCCATCACCAGTCCTCCTCATCAGAGCACCACACTAGCTTCAGTCACCACTCAGATGGTCGCTTGGAGGGAAAGAAGCGCAAGAGCTCTCCTGCGACCAGCAGTGTTAACAGTGGAGGTCTCGGGGGAGGCGGTGCAGGCGGGGCAGCAGGGCCAGGCAGGCCCAAGATGTCCAAGTCGCCTGCTATTAACAACATCCATGGGAAGCATGGACGGAGCATTCCAGGCACTCCAGGGCTTCCGAACAATTCACATCAGGTGAGCATTTTTGACATAGGCTTGTGCAGAATTCACTTAATAATGTTTTAAGCTCTAGATAAGTAACTCTACCGTGACGTTGTATCAGTAAATAATTCTGGAGTGTAACAGACTACATAAATCCTTTGGTTAGGCTTTCAACTAGGGCTGCCTGGGCAATTGATTGAATTTTGATTGAGATTCAGTCATGTCTAATTGTCAATGACATGATTATTATTTCTGTGTGTTTTTGTGTGCAGAATTCAGACTTTAAAATGTTAATTGCTTATGTTCATAAATTCAATACTGAAAGTCACTTTTAAGTTGTAAAGAAGAAAATAAATTGTATTGACAATCAATCTTTCCATATGACGAAAGAGATTGTGATTAATTCTGACTTCAGTAGAAGTGCAACCATTCACCATCACCTGAGATTTAACGGTCAAGGCTGAACCCACTTTTTCCCTGTCTTCCACATATTCTTCAGACTTACTATGATATTAAGTTAACTTTGTATCAGTGTTTTCATAAAGTCCACTTCCCATTTTGGCCTGCAGATGGTGACCATTAGCTAAATATGCAAAGGCATACAAAAGACAAAATAAAGTATATTTGACATTTGGTGGAACTTCAGCCATATGTGCCTATGTCTTTTGCTTCAAGTAACCATATGACTGAACACCACATTTTCTCCTTGTGTCCACAGCCAAAGGCTCGTCCTTGACAACAGTGTTCGCCCCTGTGTAACGATGGACGGGGAATCACCCAGGGCAGTGTGTCTGCTCTGGTCTGAATGAGGCCTTCAAACGTCAAACCCACATTACTCTCAGCTTCCCACAGTCCTCAGGGTGGAGATGATCTGGGCTGCTCAGTGAAGTCAGTGTGGTCCTTACAAATTCTCCCAAAGCCATGTGTGGGTTGGGGTGGATGGGGTGGCGGCAGCACTGTACGGGGACAAATCATGTGTGCTTGGGTCTCAAGACTGTCCCAATTGAGAGGTCTTCCTGTCAGGTTAATGAGAGGAGGAACAACACACACAGCCATGGATCAAGTACAAATCCAAATTTACCAACGTCATGATAACGATGAGGACGACGGTGAGCCAATCTTTCGTGCGGACAATGAATGTGTGTGTTTGTGTAAGTCTATGGCTGGTTCTTTGGCTATTGCTTTCATAAGAAATGTCTTGTCAAAATAGGACTATTTATTATTAACCAACATATTTAGGTGATGTGTGATCGTGTCTAAGGGCCAGACTATATCAGTTTTGAAAACATAAAATGCCATCAAAGATTTGAAATCAGTTGCTCACACAGAACACAATTACCAAAGAACCACCCTGACAGTTGGATGTAAGAATTTTTCTCATGAGTTGATTTATAATCTGTTGAACTACTGGATTGATTTACAATCACATCAGTTGATCTTTGAAGCCTTTTAAAGGGAGCGAAATGACTAAAAAACACAATCACCCTTAATTTTTCGGGGCTATTACTGACATGTATGTAATACAGGCTGTTATTGGGATCAACAGAAAGGGGTGACCCAGTCAGTTTCTCATTACCCAAACAATTATGCAAGTGTTGATTCTTTATAAGCTTTTACACTGAACTACACGTCTTTGTAGATGTGCTTGTGCTTTCAAATGTGAAAGGACACCTAATGTGCCCCTTCAATTACTTCTTTTAACAAATGATAGCTTGGCCTTAGAGACACCTGATCATTTTCTATATCCTTCTACATAACTGCCCATAATGAGCAGTAAACCTACCCCCAACCGAGAACAGCACTCAGTATACCCATTTTCTCCACAGGTACTGGTCCAAAATACAAGCCAAACATTGCCAACTTGTCAATTTGTTTACCTAAATGCTTGGCAGTCTGACCCATTTAGTGTTACATAAATGCAGTTAGTGCATCTGTGGAAAGTGCATAATTCTCCTAAAAGAGTTTGTGCTGTAGAGTTTTCTTTCGCGTCATCAGCAGGAATCAGGTACAGTGTCTTAACTGAAGGAAGATTGTGCATGTCGTCGGTCTCTGTAGGTATTATTGTGTGTCCTGTGTAAAACCACTACCCAAGCTCTGGATGCCTCATCACAAATCACTCAGAATGAAGTCTTAAATCAGGCAATACTTTGAGAAGTCTCAAGTGAGTGTAATGGTGCAAGATTCATGAAGATTGCTTCACATGACATTTTGTTTTGGCAATATTTATTGAACCTTCACTGAGCAGAAAGTAAAGGATACATTTTTAAAGAAAACATGATTTAGTGTTTTCCTTAAAACTTATGTGTCAAAGGTTTTGAAATATCCATATTTGAGAATATATGTATTTTGTTAACAAATTGTACATAGTAAAATATGTATTTTTGCACAGGCCTTTTTTGTACATGCAGAATTTTGGTACAATTTTAAAACGAGTCGTTATTTATTTTCAAAATGAGATAAAGTCATAAGTTGATCTTCTAAAGTGGTTCACTGCCATGTCTATATGATGCAATATGCTGATATTTAGAAAGTGAAGCATCTCATGAATTATGTACTGAAATCCTTTAAGGAACAGTGTTGCCGCTGTAGCAAGTGTCTGTCTGTCAACCTTTTTTCATGGTTCAAGGTCTCTATCACATGTGCTTTTCCAACAGTTTGTCACTTCTGAATCAACATCATGGAAGCACGTGTGAGCCTGTGATTTTGATGTCCCACAGGCTGTGCCCATAGTTCAACTCTCATCAGTCACATTTGGCAGATGGAGTACCTTAAATACATTTCACAATTCAAACTAGTGTTCTTTTCAAGATTGAGGGGAAAATGAGCAATCATCACAAGGAAAGAGGAACACTTCAAACTGTCAACTGCTCACATATTGTTGCCAAACTAGCAATTGAAATAACAGCTTTTAAACAAATAGTTTGCAGCTTTTAAATGAAATACTCAATTAAGAAAGTGCCTGAATTTGTTTCACCTTTGACTGTTGAGGACCGTGTTGTTTGGGTTGTTACCTTACTTGAATGGTTAAGTGTTTAGGAGTCATTTTTCTGCCTATCCCTGTATGTGGTAAAACTGAGCTTTTGTCAGCTGCCCAGTTTGAAGTTTTACTGACAACTTTTCATTAGCCTTTGCATGGCGTTGAATTAGTTTGTAAAACCCTCTTCACCTTAACCCCATGCACATCTTTACATTGTTTCCTGAAGATGGACACATTGTATGGATGTTTTATTAGCATATTTGTGGAATGTGAAAAAGAATTTTGATTTATGAAAGGAAAAAGAAATCAACCCTTCATTACGTAAAGTGTGTAAATTTCTTTATCAATTTTCAGCTGGAATTATGTATTGGCTGCTATGTAATTCATGAACAAACATAGAATAGAATTAATATTTAAAGAAAAAAGATTGTATAGTATTTGTTTTGTAACAAGTTTCTGTAAATAAAATAATTTATACTGCTATTTATATGAAATCATGTCTCTGTCTCTTCATTACACAAAATGGGTCTATTCTGTTTAACAAATTTTATTATATACACAATATTGTCAGACAAAATACAAGTTGGATTTCCAAATAATGCAAGGTAAAGAAGAAATGGCTTAAGGTTTTACATGTTTATAACTCTGGACAGCTTCTGGACTCTGTTCAGCAACAAGTCGCCCTTCTTAATGGTTTCCTGGTACTGCCAGTTTTTACTGTCGGGTCTGCAGTGAAAAGAGCAGAGATTAGACATTAAAAACAAACACCAAAGAAAGGAAAACGCCATTGACTTTACCTATTGGTCTCCACGATCTCATTAACCTTATCAATTTTACAGTGAAGACGTCCAGCAGCAATGAAACGAGAAAGCTCCCTGGAAAACAATGTTCAAAGTCATTACGATGAAATAAACTAATGCTACCGCACAAACGGCAAACATTTTTAATCAGACAAATTGGCAGAAGTCTCACCAGTTCTATACATCAATTAAGAATTTATTATAATAGACAATGCCTAATCTGATTTGGCAGTGTGGTCCCACATTTGTGCGCTCCATAATTAAGTGTCATCGTTCACTGTGCATCGTTCCACTGCCTGCACACTTCTCTAATACATAAAATATTAACCCAGTTTACCTAACCTTTAGATTCCACACTACCAGTACCAGTTTTGCCCATTCATTTGTACTAGTATTTGTGAAAGCCCTTTAATTTCTAGCATATTGTCATGGCCTTTGAGCGGCGCCACCAGTGCACCTTTCCAAGTGTGGCTCCTTCTGATCATTCTCTATGCTCTCTTCCAGACATTATCCTGTTTTTGCCTCTGCTTTAGTTTTATCACTCAGATACATGCACATTACATTCACTTACACACACTGCAGACACCACTGATGATCAGACACTCACTCCATGATCTAATATTATTTTAACTTTGATAATGATTTATAAGACATTCAACAACAATTGGACACTGTAACTTAGTGCACTTACTGGTCAATAAACTCTGTGCTGACCCCGAAGGCCTCAGCCATGTAGCCCAAAGTGAGGGAGCGGTAAGATTCCAGCAGCTGGCCATAGGCCTGGATCCTCATCTCTCTCACATAGTAGCGGTAGTGTGGGGCAAACAACCAGTCCTTCTTCATCTCCTGCTCCACAGTGGCTACAGTGCAGAAAACAAGACATGTAAGCAGTGTTTTACAGCAGCTTTGAACTAGATGCATATCTAGAGAAAGAAATATTTAAACTATACTCCCTGACTATTCAGCAACTACTATGGTCTATAACTATAATTATTATACAGCTGTCATGTTAAAATGCTACCTACCTAATGACTGAAAGAAGACGGAGTAGCGGCACTCATACAAGGAGAACAGATATTGGCGAACAGCAGGTAGACTGTGCAGTACCTCCAAGATTTCTGCTCCCTTAATCACCTGTGAAAGAGAGAGTGAGTACTCATGGAAACCACATCTCTAAAACAGTGATACATTTTGTAATAGATATGGCTTATACTGAACCTTTTCCCTCAGGTCGGGCCTTTTGAGTGCAATCATGCAAACGTAGACTGTGTACGTGACAAAAGTCTTGTAGTCCATGAGCTCATAAGAAGTAAACGTAGACACCGTGTCAAGGAAAAGCTCGGCTGCTTGTTTGAAATCCCTAATGGCTACACAGTAAAGGCCCTGGTAGACCTTCAGACGATTTCTCCGGTCCCAATCACCACCCTCCTCAATTAGGCTGCAGGCAGAGGGGAAAACAAGGTGAGTGGAGTATTTCAATAAGCACGCAAACATCCACTTTACTTACTTCACAAGTCTGGCTCATTTAATGCAAGCAGCATCTGTTTGAATCCCTTACCTTTTGGCTTTCTCAGAGTTGCGTGTGATGAGGTCACTGTCCATGTAGAAGAGGCCAATCCTCAGCAAATAAAACACTATATCCAATCTGTGTCCAAGAGCCACAGTCTTGTCATAAGTCTTCCTAAAAGCAGTTAAGGCACCTTCCTGTGAACATAGAGCAACCCACAGAATGATTAGTTGCAATGTAGCAGAACTACATCATGCACCCAAACAAAATGTAGACAAAAACATTATATTGGTACAAAAAACTAAAATAACCAATTTCACAGCAGACAAAACGAAGATTAAACAGAGATGTATTGTACAGCACCCATTATAATTATTGCTAGTTACAACATTAGACAATAAGGGTTTTCTTACTGTAGGAACCTTTTTTAGTTTTTGGTCCTTTTATTTTAGTTCCACTCCCCATTTGATGCACATTCACAAGTAAATTTAGAGCAATGATTTGTTCGGGAAATATTTTTCATTCATTACCAGACAGACTTTTTATCCACGAGAGAAATCACTTTGAGAGAGTAGCTCAAAAATACAACAAAAAATAAGGAAATTGTTTGAGGAATCGTTTGTTCATTGCATTTTTTAGGCTTTTTGTTCATCACATCTCTATGCAAGATTACAGCGCTCAATGGAAGTAGGAAGAAGGAAAAAAGACTCTTAAGCCTAGTGTCTGCTGCACGATTTTTTTTGTACGTGATGAATTAAAAGTGGGTGGACTGAATGTATGTCACATTGTGCAATGGTTCATGTGATAATTCGTAGCAACAACAAAAGTTTATCAGGGCAAATATCTGACTGACTAAACAGGGACTGGCGGATTATAGGGACTTAGTTATGAGCGAAAATGTCTTATTATGGCATTTGTATAAAATGTCTTTAAAAAACAATCACATCAGTTATTTTACACTCACTAGGGGGTAAGCGCTGCATCAATATATCAAGATGAAACTGTTCTCTGACATTATGGATGGTATCCCCAATGAAAAAAAGCACTTCTGGTGAAAACCAAGAAATAGTTTATTAGCTGACAGTACCTTGTCCCCAATGCGGATGAGATATTCTGCTTTGGCCATCATGGCGTCTCGTATCTCACTCTCTCCCAGGTTCTTCTCAGCATCCTCCAGGACGTCATCCAGGCGCTTCAGCTCCTCTTCATTTGCCTTCTTCATTCTGCTTAGCAGGTCTGTGTCCTGCTGCCACTTCAGGTCTTTACAAAGACCCTCATAATACGGGGCCATATCTAAAGCAGAGAAAGCAAATATATAGTTTGACCATCTTCGAAAAACATAAAAGATCTTTCAATTATTATTGATTACACTACGCAAAGTAAACCTAAATTTAAAGTTATTTTTGTCATATACATACATATATATTTTACTTGATTAGAAAATTATATTTCATGTAAACACATACGGAAACACTGTTAATATTAAATAAACAAAAATAATGAAAGACAATTAAGCACTTCATTATTTTTGTTGGTAATCGTTAAATTGTCATATTTCTTCTCGCATTGATCGTTGTTAATATTGTACCATCAATGTTGACAGACAGCATGTTGTTTCAGGTTGTTAACACTAGCTCCGGCAGCATAAACTGTTAATTAGCTACGTTATAATGACGCAAAAACTAAACTAATGGCTTCCCCAAACAAAGGTATTGCTTAGACTTGAATAATATTCTGGATAACATAATTTGCCTTGTGTTAACCACAATAACACGTTACAATAGACGAAAGCTGCTAACTCACTGTTAGCTTTGATCGCATCCATTAGCTCAGTCTTGACTTTAGCATCCTGTCGGTGTCCGTCCATCGTGAGCAGAAACTTAAGCTGTGCTATCCGCAGGTCCGGGTTCTTGGGAAGACCCTCTTCTTCTAGGTTTTCGAGTGGCATTTTATCCCAAAACGAACACAAAACCAACCAAATTTACAATGTAGAGAGGCGCAAACACTGGCGCTGTTTGGCTAATCTACGATGACTACGGGAAACACCCGGAAACACGGCTGTTCACTTCCGCCGCGGAGCAGCTGGGCAGCAAAATAGCGTGTAACTGCCCTCTGCTGGGGGAAGTGGTCATTACAGGTAATTGCACAATCGCAACAAACAGGAGTGCTGAACAGAGGACAGTGAACTTACCATAATAACGTTCAACAAAGTTAATAATAATGTCCATGGCCCTCCCACCCAGCAACCCTCATTTGACTCGTTGTCGACCCGCTTACGACGTTTAATCCGTCTGTCTAGTTCGAACCTGGTTAATACACCGCGCATCGAATGCTTACGTCATATGGACGCTATACTGGCATTTTTGCAATAACTCATTGGGAAATTACAGTAAGAAATCAATCTTCCCCATAATGCATTGCAAACTACTGTAACAAAGCAAATTTTGAGGTATGTTACCACACAGACACTTTGCGGTGTTGTTGTTGATGTTTGCGGTGCATTTGACAGCAGTCAAATGCATCGCTCACTTTCCTGATGCAGTCCCAGTATTCTCTGTGAGAAGTTTATGAGCAATTTTCATGACTTTCTGAGCCCAGAGCGTCATGGACAATCAAGGGTTGAGTGTGTAGGGTGGTGCGCACCTCAAAGAACTGTTTTACGAAAGCACCTAGGTATTTTATTAAGTGGAAATATATGAAAATGTCAATTGTGCAATACTCCAAAACTGCTAAAATAAAATGTTAGCTAATGGAACCTGTGGCTCTCTGATTTAATATTGGTCACTTATCTGCGGGCCTTGGGGATCTACATATTCTCCCGGTGAAATTCCAGGGGTGAACTTAAATTTAAATTTAGGGGTGCACGGTGACAGAGCGGTTAGAGCTTCTGCCTCCCAATAAGGAAATCGTGGGTTCAAATCCTGGACCAGACCAACATCACACGATCTCTCTGGGTGGAGTCTGCATGTCCTCCCCGTGTTACCGTGGGTTCTCTCCGGGTTCTCCGGCTTCCTCCCAGCTCCCACCATCCAAAGACATGACTGTGTAGGTTAATTGACAACTCTAAATTGCCCACAGTGAATGAATGTGAGAGTGAATGGTTGTCTGTCAATGTCTCTGTCTTTCTGTGTCAGCCACTGTCCAGGGTGTACCCCGCCTAAGGCCCAAAGTCACTGCGATAGGCTCCAGTCACCCGTGACCCCTAACGGGAATAAGCGGTAGAAAATGAATTAACTTAAATTTAGTTTCACTTTTATGTTGCCAATTTATTATAATTTATTAAACACCTGACTGCCACACATGAAAAAATGGGGAACATGGAGAAGTTCTGTTTTTCCCATTTCACAACAATAAAAAACCAGTACTGGTCATATTCATATATTCATTTAATGAATAAAAAACATTAATTTAATGAATAAAAAACATTAAATTCAATCACCACATTCAACCATTCAAAATGTGTGTCATGGACTGCCACTTGAGAGGCGTTATTACCATTTACATAAATATGGTGGTAATCATTGACTCTGACAGACTGAGATCGATTTGTTAAGTGTGATTCTAACTATTTTAACTATTTAAATAATACTTTATGGCTGGCAGTATCAAGGCTATTTATATATTGTTATAGTTGTAGTAGTACATTTTATACCATTTTATATTTTACATTTTTAAGGGATTTTATACAACCAAAACCATGTAAAGCCCATTTTGCATTCCATAAGCAATAAGTACAAATTTAACCACACAATAAATAACTTGTAACTTGCTGCTGGATCATAAACATGCAAACAGATTGCCAGTAAATTGCCAGTAAAATTTACTGGCAACCAATTGCCAGTGAGATACCAAAAAATATCGGGGATTAACAGTGTAGAGATACTTATACACAGCAGACCGGGTTCACCCCCAAGTGTCCCTAAAAGTCACGGGGATCTAGTCCGGCCGAGGCTGGTTCCAAGGTAAAGCAAACACTCGAGCGGATCGTCTGCCCGGTTCGGCAGATCTGACACGTTCATCATCAGTGCTGCTAATGCCAAACACTTCAGGTCAAACTTGGTCAATTTGAGAAAAATGACAGGTCCGCACCTAAAAAAAATCAGATTTTTGGACATGCGACATTTTGGCTAAAATGAGGCTTTTCTCACAAAATAAGCACTGATATGTCCACCTGGGGTGGTTTGGGGCTGTTTGGGGACATTTTCAGCCAGTTTTAAGACATTTTAAATTTTAGTCAAAGTTGAGCCAAATCAAAAGTGAAAAATCTTGTTTTTACACATGTTTGGCGGTATTTAAAACAAGTTTTGAGCCTTTTAGAAATGTGGTCAAACATGAACCAAATGTAAGGTCCGGACTTTATGAAAAAAATTTAGTTTAGACAGGGCAGTTTTTGGCCAAAACGAGCCTTTTTCTCATAACATAAGCACTGTTTGGGGCTGTTTGGTGGCATTTAAAGCCAGTTTTGAGCCTTTTTAAAATTTGGAGAAAAAAAAGTTTCTCCTATATAGTCCTCTTTATGTCAGTTTATTCAATTTCAATTCATTAATTTCAATTGCAAACGTGGAGAATATTCAAATGTCACTTAAATAGATGAAAAATACTTATCTTTTTTTATCCTCTTTGCTTCTTCTTGTTACTGTCCATCTCCTACACATGGAAAACAAATGGATCAAAGTTCAGTGTAAGAAAAAAAATCCTCTTTGATAACATTGTGATAACATTAACATATCTTTTGTTTAGTTTTTTCATCTCTTCATCATCTCCATGATGATTCTCATTCTTCGCTTTGATGTTACTCCCATTTCTATTCCTATAACAAATACAAATATATAATGTACTTGGATGAATGGTACAATCCATATTTTAATGACAAACCTGTATTTTATATGAGAACATTGATATAAGCCTCCTCCTCCTCCGCTCCATCTCTCCACTATCCACTCTCAAAAGTGGTACCTGTGCGGCTCCAGGATCTGGGCGTCTCTGGGACCTGTTCATATCCAGGACCCATGTATCTCCAGGACCCACGCCTCTCATGAACCCGTGCGTCTCCAGGACCGGTGCATCTCCAGGACCGGTACGTCTTTGTGCGTCTATGGTACCTGTATATCTCCTGGACCTGTGCATCTCCAGTGCATCTTCGGGACCTGTGCATAACCAGGACCCATGCATCTCCAGGACCCGTACGTCTCAAGGACCCGTACATCTCAAGGACCTGTGCATCTCCAGGACCCGTGCGTCTATGGCACTGGCGCCATCCGCCTGGACAGCTGGATTAGCCATACCTCGTCTGCCTGGACGAACTCCAGCTACTTTAGATGAACCATTCCAATGCTGGGGGAGCTTTCTCTACACTGGGTGGACTGCTCCTCGTCGGCCTGGAGGAACTCTTTAAAGCCACCTCCCTCTTGAGTGGTTCTGGCTCCACAGTCCAAGTGGATGCGTCAGTCCTAGTTCAGCTGCAGCCTGTCCGTCCGTGGGAGTAGGTTTCTCTCCTTCACTGTGGTTCTCCCTGAGGTTTCTACTTTTTCCCATGGGGTTTTTTGTAGTTTTTCCTCGCCGCGAAAGAGGGTCAAAAGACAGGGGCATTCTGGGACAGTTATCTGAACTGCTTTCTACCTGTGGCCCATCGAGGCAACTGTTGTTGTGATTTTGGGCATTATAAAAATAAATTGATTTGATTTGATTTGGTGTGTCTCCAGGACCTGTGCGGTTCCGGGACCTGGGCGTCTCCGGACCTGTGCATATCCAAGACCCATGCGTCTCCAGTACCCATGCGTCTCCAGGACCCGTGCGTCTCCAGGACCCGTGCGTCTCCAGGACCCGTGCGTCTATGGTACCTGTACGTCTCCAGGACCTGTGCTTTGTTGTGCAAAACCTAAAACCTAAAAAACAAAGAAAAACATATAAATGTTGATGTTTTACTTTCAATTGCAAACGCAGAGAGTGTAAGAAGAAAAGAAAAAAAATCCTCTTTGATAACATTTTGATAACATTAACGTATCTTTTGTTTAGTTTTTTCATCTCTTCATCATCTTCATTTGATGATCCTCATTCTTTGCATTGATGTTACTCCCATTTCTATTCCTATAACAAATATAAATATATAATGTACTTGGCTGAAGGACGAATGGCACAATCCATATTTTGATGGCAAACCTGTATTTTATATGAGAACATGGATATAAGCGTCCTCTTCCTCCGCTCCATCTCTCCACTATCCACTCTCAAAAGTTCCATCTCATTGGAAGAAAAACACAAAGTTATTTTTTTTAATAAAGAAAAAGATTTTATAAAAACAATTTTAACTTTATTGTCTTTGTGTAACTCTCAATGTTTTTCTCCTGCTGCTGCTCTGTTCCTGCTGGACCTGGGCATCTCCGGGATCTGGGCGTCTTCGGGACCTGGGTGTCTCCGGGACGTGTGTATAACCAAGACCCGTGCGTCTCCAGGACCATTGCAGCTCCAGGACCCGTGCGTCTCCGGGACCCGAGCTTCTCCGGGACCTGGGCGTCTCCGGGACCTGTTCATCTCCAGGACCCGTGTGTCTCCAGGACCCGTGCGTCTCCAGGACCCGTGCGTCTCCAGGACCCATGCATCTTTGTGCGTCTATGGCGCCTGTATGTCTCCAGGACCTGTGCGTCTCTAGGACCTGGGCGTCTCCGGGACCTGTGCATATCCAGGACCAGTGCGTCTCCAGGATCCTTGCGGCTCCAGGACCCGTGCGTCTCCGGGACCCGAGCGTCTCCAGGACCTGGACGTCTCCGAGACCTGTTCATCTCCAGGACCCGTGTGTCTCCAGGACCCGCGCGTCTCCAGGACCCGCGCGTCTCCAGGACCCGCGCGTCTCCAGGACCCATGCATCTTTGTGTGTCTATGGCGGCTGTATGTCTCCAGGACCTGTGCGTCTCTAGGACCTGGGCGTCTCCGGGACCTGTGCATATCCAGGACCCGTGCGTCTCCAGGACCTGTGCGTCTCCGGGACCTCTGCGTCTCCGGGACCTGGGTGTCTCCGGGACCTGTTTGTCTCTAGGACCCGTGTGTCTCCAGGACCTGTGCGTCTCCAGGACCCGTGCGTCTCCAAGACCCGTGCATCTTTGTGTGTTTATGGCACCTGTATGTCTCTAGGACCTGTGCATCTCTAGGGCCTGGGCATCTCCGGGACCTGTGCATATCCAGGACCCGTGCGTCTCCAGGACCCGTACGTCTCCAGGACCTGTGTGTTTTTGAGCATCTATGGGACCTGTATGTCTCCATGACCTG